>JAOXYA010144812.1:0-10036 GCA_028565675.1 Sorex palustris | reverse complement strand
AAAAGGACAAAGAACCTCCAGCTACGAGCACATCTCTTTGATTCCACTGTTCTTCCTGCATTAACATACGCCTCAGACACCTCAGCCCTACGCAAACAGGATGAGAACGCTATCTGAGTCTCTCAAAGAGGAATTGAAAGAGATATGCTTGGAGTATCACATTTCACTCAAATGATAGAAAGAATCCAGAGTCTCAACCTCCATCGACAATCAAGAATCAGGGACCCTGTCTCGTTTCCCAAGGCATCAAAAAATCAGATGGGCTGGTCACATAATGAGATCTAGAGACAACCGCTGGACTAGAGCCATTACCAACTGGATTCCAGGGGATGTCAAAAGACCGCATGACCGCCCACCTACCAGATGGTCCGACTTCTTCATCAAGATCATGAACGATCGGTTTGAGGCTCTTCGTGTTCCTAGAACAAACAGACGCCATTGGCCTACACTAGCATGTGACAGGGACACATGGAGACATTACTGGCGCCCACTCGAGGAAATCGATGATTAACGGGAAGTCAAGTGATCAAGTCAAGTGATCAAGTGATTTCACCCCTTCGAGAGAGCAACAAAAATGAGAGTCCTCAAGGAAAGAAAACTTTACTCAACTCTTCTTATATTTAGTCGGTTTTTTTTAAATCAGTAAAAAAAAAAGTCCTTGTTACATTTTATTAATGTTAAAAATATATGCACCAGCAGGAAGTTATGATGGTGGTGGGATTGGTGTTCAACTATTAAATGTAATCAAATACTTTGAACAACTTTATAAAAATAAAATTAAAAATAAGCTCCATGATAAATACTCCAGTAATTTTGCTATTTTCACATAATTTTGGTATTTAACTGTGGGGAGCCAGAGATCTCCATCTTGGCTTTGTGAACCTGTACATTCCCCACAAGCACATGGCATACCACCACGCAGCTCTTGGATGATGCAATCTCGCTAGCCCCTCTGTAAATCTTCACTCCTTATTCGGCTATCTGGACTGCCCTCCACTGACCGGTAGCCCACCATATACGGCTATCTTGATTCTCTGTCCACTGACCATTAGCCAGGACAGAGATCAGCCCATTTTGTTTAACGCAAGCACCACCTTAAGTTATATAAGTGCCTTGCAGACAATAAAGCTCATCGTATGTTCCCCTTCCAAGACGTGCGTCCATTCCTTCTCAATCAGGAGCTCCCTCCCCCAGGATATCCTTCATAGATGGAGTCCTGCAGGTCAGGACCCCACAGCACCCCCAGCACCCCATATCACCCCATATTTAACATATTTTGTAACAAAGTGAAAATGTGTGTCATCAAGGTGACAGCCATGAGGATCTAGTGATCTCAGAATTGTTGAGAAAATTCACCGACTAACCTCATGAAACTCCCCAGGTGGGCGTTTGGGTTAGGTCAGACACCAGCTGCCTCCTCTCCTCTCCCCCAGACGCCCCTCATGGGACCCTCTCATGCTCCCCCGACCCTCCTCACCAGCCCTGCCCTGTCCCCAGGCCCTGACAGAGGTCCCAACAGCCCGTGACTGTGGGTTTGGCACAAACGTGTTTCCTGGACCCTGAGTCATTTTCGGGAAACACTGGAACTTCCCAGTTGATGAGTATGGATCACACTATGGATGGAGAAGCTGACGTCAGCTTCCCTCCCCCTGCCCTACCCCTGGGAAGCTGTGCGTGTTGGGGACACTTTCTCCTGGGGGTTGCGGGGTCCGAGTCCTGACGGACGGGACCACAGGGACCCTTCCTCTCTGACCCGGGGTGAGCCTGGCCCCTCCAGGGATCCCCGAGACCCTAGGCGCTGACCGCCCCCCTCGGGGCCATGGGAAGGGGCCATGGGCAGCGCTGCCCACACGGCCCCCCTTGGACACAGGGAGCCCCGGGACAGGCCCGAGCAGACACTGGCTTTCGCTGACCCTTACAGCGGCAGCACCCGACTCAGGCTGTCCAGGGGTGCCGGGCCCAGAGACGGTCCGTGGGAAGGGGCGGGGCTGCCCAACCTTTACCCCCTGACCCGGAAACAGCTCCTGAGGGCTTGCAGCGGGAGCAGCGGTTCCAGAACCTTCCAGGGCTCCTATGCCAGGTACCGGCTGCTCCCCCCTTTTACCCTCCTCCCTATATCTCTCCCTCTCTCTCCTTCTCTCTCCCTCTTTCCCCCTCTCTTTCTCCCTCTCTCTCTCCCCCTCCATTGACCTTGTGTCCTTCCCTCCCTCCTCTCCCTTGGCCCCTGGAGCTTCTCTGAGGGACCGAGATGTGGGTGCTGGGCACTGGGGCTCAGATGAGGCTTCATCTCCCCCTGTGCTTTCCTCCTTTCCTCCACCCCCCGGGAGACCCTGGGCACCCTATATTCTCTCTGCGCCCCTCTGTCTGCATTGGGAGTTCTGCTTTGCTCTGGCTTTCCAGAAGACACCAGAGCAGGGCCTGGGCCAGCACCTCTTACAACTGGCCAGTCTCAGGGGCAGGACCTATTTGGACTGGCCGCCCTCCCATACCATAACCCATGTTCCCAAAACAAGGAGAAAGTTCCACGGTTCCTGTATTTTTCTCCCCATCCCACTTTCTATGGCCCTTGTCTGCTGCCCTCTCCCCGCATGGGTGAACTTAGCTGAATGTGCGCTCCCACTTCAGACAGCAAGAGAGATGTTGGGCACAGAGACTTGAACTCTGTGCAGCCACTTTGTGCTCTGGGCATATCCAGACTCAACCTGCTGCTCCTCTACTGGTCCCCCATTGTAGGAGCTGGGAGTGTGCGCCTGAGTGGGGTACAAACCCATGGTGTCATCGGACCACTTCCGTCTGCCCCTGCACATGGGGGGCTCCTGCCTCCCCAAAACTGGCCAAAAGTGGGACCCCATTGGTCTCAGAGGTTGGGGTCATTCTGTGGATTATCTCCATGGCATTGAGTGGATCATCTCTGTGGCACCTGCCAGGGACCAGGAGGCTTGGCTGTTGCTTTTGAGTTAACACACAGGTATAAACATTCTGAAGTATTCCAGGGCTGGACAATTTGGGGGAGAGTCTGGGTCCTAGCAGGGTGTTGAGCCCTTGGGCAACATCAGGGAAGGAGGGTGTAGGGTCAGAGCTCCTTTCAAGCAGGCCCTTCAGCTTCCCTCATGCCATCTCTGTCACAAGTTCCCAGCAATATCCAGACCTCTCCCTCTTCTGCGTGTCCGTCTGCTTCTGAAATAAGAAAGCTTTGTGTAACAGCAATACTTAAGGAAGACATACATTGTGTGGGCTCTTTAGCCAATGGTTTCAGAGCACCTATTTATATCTCAATCTGGACCGATAAGTAAAAACAAATATATCTACACTCTGGGAACCTGAATTGACATGAGAAACAGAAATGCCATTAGCAAAAATTTCGGTAGAAGAAATGAAAAACTCAATCGTGCTCATTAGAGTAACAACGGAAAACAGAATCAATAACCTTAAAGATAAGATGCAGAAAACCTCCAGTCAACAACGAAAGTTGGGAAAACATCTCAAAAAACTCAAGGGCAAAGCAGAGATTGATTCAAGAGCAGTGTAAGAACCCTCAGAGTCACAGAAAGACAAGGAAGTAAGCACAATGAGGTAATAACAGTTAAGGACATTATTGTTGAAAACTTTCCAGAGCTGGGAAACATAGACATTCACATCCAAAATGTACCAGCTAAAATAGACCCTAATAAAAGACTCCAAGACATATCCTAATCAGAAGGACCAACACCATAAACAGAGAATAATACTGAAAGCAGCCAGATCAAACAAGGAAATTACAAAGGAGTGTCCATAGATTTACAGCAGACCTATTGAATTGATGTAGGCAAGCAGATAGAGAAGGGCCCTTCCCTTGGCAATGGCAGTAAATCTCCTGGGAAGTAAAAGCCCTGACCTCATGGAGAACTGGTGCCTGTCTATAACAGACCCTGAGGAGGCTGGACCAACCCTGTCCAACAGAAACACCTGCAGAAACAAAATTCACGAAACAAATTTCAAAAAAGACCATCACCATTCCCAACCCCCTGGGAATCTCCCTAGCAAGGGACTTTTACATAGGTAGAAGCCCCACATGGGGGCAGGTTGGAGAAACCCTAGAAAGGCCACCTTGAAGAAAGGAAGCACACACAAATGCTGCCCAAGCTCATGTGCTGCCTGCTCCCATGTGGCCGTGCACATGAGGTGCCTGAGCACATGTGGCATCCGCATCTCGCCTCTTGAGATGTGTACTTACACGTTTTCATGTCTAATGTTGGGATGTGTGTAGGGGCTCTCTCTTGAGCAGGATACTCTCCACTCTCTCCCACTTTCTCTCCCTCCTTGCATTCAAAACCTCCAAATAAAAACTGTCATTTCACTGCTCCTCTACTCCTGAAATTTCCTTATTCGAGGTGAGACAAGAACCCAGTAACCCTGGGTCCTGGGTGGAGAGGCAGATGGGGAGAACGAGACCATCTTTCTCCTGCCCGCTTCACATAAGTCACCTGTGGGGCCCACCAACATCAAAATGAATCCTCTGGGTCCAAGAAATATGGGAGTATATAGTATAAAATATCATAGCAAAATGGAGCATCACCAAGAATACTTTATCCAGCACTTTCATTCATATTCAAAAGAAATATACAGAGGCGTAGTCACAGGTGGTGAGGCTGGTGGTGCTGGTGAATCACGTCGGGGATGTAGAGCCAGTGGGGCTGATGCAACTCTGGGGGGTGGCGAGTAGGGGGGGTAGTAAGATGGTGGGAGAAGGAGGCGGTGTCGAATCACTTCAAACTTTGACCGGATACCACATATCTCAGCCTGTCTTTAAGGATATTAATTATTTCTGTGTCAGAAATGCTACAGGTCAATGAATCAATCTCCCATTATAATGGACTGCCAGAGAAACTGAGTCTTACCGCATAATTTGTGTCTTTCCTATATTTGCATCTCTTGTACTGACCCTTTGCTCTCCCTTTGCAGGGCTTCTCCTATCCAGCCCTTTCTCTGCAACCCAGACTTACTCTAAGGTCTCTGTGAGCTGTGATGTGACTCAGGCATGAGATACCTCCACGTGGATCAGGAAGGATTCCGTTCTCCATGGGGCTGTCTCTGAACACACCTCCCTGGGGAAACTGGTGTGAATCAAGCCGGACTCATTTCCCAGTGCTCACTCTTCCTGTCTCCGATGGTGCAGAGGACACACTTTCTCTATTCACTCTGGGAATTGTGAAACTCTGAAAGACCACCCCCCCACCACCACCACCAAAGGAGGGTTGCAGGGGCTCTGACGACCACCAGAGGGCACTAGAGAGCCACTTCAGAAAAGGCCTCAGAACCACCAGGGGTCAAATAGGGTCACCATGTGCTAGAAGCCCAAACTGACCAATATTCTGTCACAACACAGAGACACTCAGCCCCCATCACCCCCACCCACTCCCATCCATGCCCAGTTCCAGCGTCTTTCCTAGGACCCTTCATCGTCGCTCCCAGAGAAGCTCCACTCTCAGTGACACCCTCACCCTCCCAACCCCTCCCTGTGATCTGTCCTCCCTGTCCCCCACACTCACCCCATCAGGCCCCAGGACTCCAATGGCTGGCAGGGTGAGTATTAATCAGTACTTTCCTGTTTGTTATTATTTTCATAGCTTTCTCTTTGATACTCACGTAAGATGTAGAACAGCTTTTCCTCAATTTTCTCCCTCCTTCTAGAAAGTTCGTATGACCTATTTTAAAGGCCCAGGACTGAGAGTTATACATGACGCCTTTAGTCATGAGTAAAACCCATAATATATCCCTAGAGTGGGAGGCTATTGAGAGTGTATCTCCGTCATCCCACCCTACACACACTTACACAAACAGGAGGCACTGCAGAGAGCATGAGGGAGGGGTGAAGTGTGGCGGGAGGAATACCATGGGCCAAGGGGAAATACTGGGGTGAGGGGTTCATCCACTGTTTTGGGTGTGATGGTCACTGCACAGGTGTCCATATATGCCAGCGCTCATGAAACATCAATGATCTATAAGTCAGTATTCTGTGTAGGGCTTGGCCTCCTGTGGTTTTAACAGTTAATCAAATATTGAAATGGTAAGAAGAAGTGGGGTTGGGCTGACGTGAAGAGTCACACCCCATGCACCTCCATGCACACTAGTCTCCAACATCCTCCAGGTAAAGGCAAAATTCAGAATAAATACAACTGATTCTCATTACAGGGAAGAAGTTCTTGACAGCTGCTAGCCCATATTTTGTTTGGCGTTATTTGTGAGTTTTTGTCTGGTTTGGGGGCTATACCTGGCATTTCTCAAGGATTACACCTGACTCTGCACTCAGCAATTACTCTTGAAATTGTTGGGGGAAGCATATGGGAAACGAGAGTTCAAACCTGGGTCAGCCGTGTGCAAGGCAAGCAACCCGCCTCTGTGCTATCCTTCAGCCTCTCGGTTTGGATTTGTTGGTGAGCCACTCTGGGTTTACTGCTGGCACTGTACTAGGGAATCACTCCTGGTTGGGGGATGGGAAACCATACGAAGTACAAGAAATGTACCTTGACCACCCAATGCAACGTAAGACGCTTCCACCTCTGCTGCCTCTACATCTGCTGTTACTGCGGACTAATCCTGGTGGACAGGGACAAACCACAGGATGCTGTATTTTAATGTGTAGGGCATGGCCTAAGAGAGAAGGGGTGGAGGGTCAAGGGACGAACAGGCTCATGGACCGAGAGCTCCTCATGCCCAACACAGTGAGAATTATCACTTAAGAGCCAGAAATCATAAGAAGAACAACAGTCTTGGGTCAGCTGTCTGACTTAGTCTATCTGAGCTAAGCTTATACACATCCAAGGGCCTATGATATCCGGACAAACATCTTTAACCTCAGAGATGCTTCCTCTGGGAGAAACAGCAGACACAGAGCAGACACAGGATCCTGCCTCAGGTTTCCCAGATATCAGGGCTATGCTGTCTGGCCATTCTGACTTACTCCTGATTCTGTTTTAATTCTTGGTTTCCAACTCATTCATAACTCGGTGTCATTCCATGGATTACTTTTGTCTCAATAATTGGACTAACACAATGTGTTATGAAAATATTATATAAAGTATTTAAGCTTTTCTGTGACAAATGATGCATAAAACAGAAGTATGACTATAGATATTACATGATATTTATCAAATCTCCAATGGAGATTTATCAAATATAAGGACAAAATATCACAAGTTAAATTTGTTGTCATATAATAATTGCATGACATAATCTTTTCCGGGTCACAAGTCACCCCCAGAACCAGACACTTGCTCTGGAGTCCTTCACTTACTCTTTAGGTTCCAACAGAACGTTTTATGTAGGAGGAGGATATGCAAATGAGCTTCTCCATGCTATGATGAAAACAGGCCAGGCCAGCCTCAGCTCCAGGGAGGAGTCAGTTCAGGGGTTCCCAGGAGCTCCAACCTGACTCACACAGAACCAACATGGCGTGTGGGCTGAGCTGGCTTCTCCTGGTGGCTGTGTTAGGAGGTAACTCATGGGTGACAGAGACATGGAGCATGGGAGAGATGGGATAGGCAGATCCTCTGTGGGAGGACAGTTTTCTGACCAGGATGTCTTTGTGTTTGCAGGGGTCCAGTGTGAGGTGCAGCTGGTGAAGTCTGGGGGAGACTTTGTGCAGCCCGGAGGGAGCCTGACACTCTCCTGTGCAGCCTCTGGAATCAATTCAATTCAATTCACAGTTGCCAAATGACATGTACTGGGTCCTCCAGGCAAGGGCCTAGAGTGGGTCTCACGCATTAAGTATGATAGAGGTTTTACAAACTATGCTGACTTGTGAAGGGCCGATTGAGTATCTCCAGAGACAACAGCAAGAACACGCTCTCCCTGCAAATGAGCCGCCTGAGGGAGGAGGACATGACCCTGTACTACTGTGCGAGAGACACAGTGAGGGGAAGGCCCTGGGGGCCCAGACACAAACCACCTGCAGGAGGAAGCAGGGTGAGCTTCAGGGGGACAGGCTCCCAGGAGTCTCTGAGGACTCTCCCGAGGAAACATTGCTCATGTCGAGATGAATAATCTTTCTGTGGAGATCAGGACTGACCTGTCCCTCAGATCTCAGATGGCACTATGGACACCTTGTCCTGTGGGGTGTGGCTCTGAGTCCTCCATCCCCACTGTAGGCAGGAAGGAGTTTGTGTCACTTTCTGCCTCCTGATGGAAGTTTCTGCTGACAGGACCATGATTTCCCTGGGCCCTAAGTAACTCATTAACCTCTTGTAGAATTAAAATGACCCTATAGGGATTATCATGGTCTCCTGGTAGGAGTTCTTCGTCAGAGAGAAATCCTGGCATCCACTCAGCTATGAGCTGGCTCCTTCCTTCAGCTCTCAGAGGCCACTGGCCTCTACTCTCTGACCTGCATCCTCCTAGCCTCTTGGTGCTCATCCTGCACCCGAGAGTCCTGCTCTTTGGGATGGGTTGGTCTTTGTCCCCTCATCCCCTAAAGGGGACATTCAAGGTTTCCCATTCCCTCTTCACCCCTAGGCCCTTGTAGTGGAGAAACCAGGTCCTCACTCTCCACACGCACTGCCCACGTCCTGAATTGGGGCAACAGAATTTCAATTTTACCCTTTAACGATGGCTGACCCCCTGAAGCCGCTTTCCTGTTCTGGTGACCTTTCAAAGTGACTATTTAACAACAAACACACCAGGAAGTCTGATTAAATTGAAAGTGATATGGTGGTTCAATGTCAGTGACAAAGACTTAAACTGTTTCTTCATGTGAATCACTCTCTCACCCAAGAACCAAATGACTAAATGGGGATAAAATTGGGGAAACTGTGACAGACTATGACTGTGGCGGCTCCAGGGCTGCCCTGCGGGGGGCGCTCACACCCACTCAGCAGAGCTGCAGCCCAGGATCAGGAGCACAGGGCTGGGACGGTTTCTCAGCCAGGGTCCCGGGTTCCTGTTGGAGCAGCAGCAGCAGAAACGCTCTGATGACAGGTCAGCAGGATCAGGTGCCCCAGTGCGGGTTTCTAACGCCCGAGTCACTGTGAGAATTGACCTACTCAGGACAGCCAAGACAACATTAATGACGGTTTTGGGGCATCAGGACCCTCACCCGCTGGACAGTGGACAGCTGCATATGCACGTGAGTGGACCCAAATTGGCCACTGCTGTCCACAACCAGACAAGCCAATCTCCCCAGCCAGGACAGGCCCAGGGGTCTCTGTGCCACTCTGGTGGGTCCTGTGAGGACGTCCCTGGGGCTTGTTCCTCAGTGGGGGGAGTTCTGCATGCACAGAGCTTGGGGTCAGGGCTCTGACCTGTCCACACCAGGGGGAGGGCTCGACCCTCCTCCCACACGAGATCAAGGACCCTGCCCCTTCCTGCTCCTCCTAGTTCAGGTCCGGGGTTCAGCTGTGATTCATTCTCCCCAGGAATATGCAAAGGGCCTGGGGCTAGTGGGCGTGATGTGGAATGGACCCCCACACCTGAGAACTCAGCCCTCACCTAGCCCTTGCCCAGACAACCCCCCTCCTGAGGCTGAAGGCTCTTGATTGTTGTCATGACTTTCCACGCCATGTGCTGATATGACAAATGCAGATATGACAGGTGTGATGAGCCCCTGAGGAGACACGTGCCCAAAGCTGAGTCCCGGGAGTGCCCTGCCCTGGGCCAGTTCCTCACACCCCGACAGCAGCCTGAGGTGTCTGATTCCTGGGACGCTTTGGGTGCAGGATGCCCCAGTGGGAGACACACACACACACACACACACACACACACACACACACACACACACACGGAGCTCCACCTGTGCGCCTGGAGTTTCACTTTTCGCCTCAGTCCAAAAGTCAGTGTCTGAGATGAAGGCCAGGGATGGGCACGCTTCTGCACTGGCAGGAGGAGCCAGCAGGTTTCTCAGACATGGGGCCTCAGGTTCTAGCCTTGAAGCCTAGCAGCAGATGCCAGCAAGGAAACAAAGACAAACACTGTCAAACAAACACTGTCAAACAAACACTGTCCTCCCATTGTTCATCGATTTGCTTGAGCGGACTAGTAACGTCTCCATTGTGAGACTTGTTGT
>JAOXYA010144804.1:0-10036 GCA_028565675.1 Sorex palustris | reverse complement strand
CTATGTCTGTCCCTCTCCTAACTCATTTCACTCAGCATGATACTCTCCATGTCCATCCATTTATATGCAAATTTCATAACTTCATTTTTCCTAACAGCTGTGCAGTATTCCATTGTGTAGATGTGCCATAGTTTCTTTATCCAGTTCTCTGTTCTCAGGTACTCAGGTTATTTCCAGATTCTGGCTATGGTGAATAGTGCTGCAATGAACATAGGCATGTGTGGATGGTGTTTCCGCTGTATCACAGAGTCTTTATTCCTGCACCAGGGAGGGCAGAAACATGGGGAGGGGGGTTATAGGGGGGGGAAATTACTCTGTCTCTGGCACCTGGGCTGGTGGTGGGGGCACATCCAGCATTGTGGAGCCAGCGTCCCGGGGGTTCCCAGTCACCAGCAGCCAGTGGTTCCGTGGCTTCTCCACCTTGTGGGTGTCCAGGTGTGTGTGAGCAGCCACCTCAGCCTCCTTTCCAAAGTAGGTCCTGGAAGAATGGGGGGTTCTGGGTCACAGCAGGGCAACTGTGTAGGCCCCCACAACACACCTACCCAGCTCAGGGAGTCTGCGGGGTATCCCCAGGTGGGGCTCCTCAGGGACTCCAGGAAGAAAAAGGGGCACCTAGCACTGGGTAGGGGGCCTGGATATGGCCCTGGTTGTCTATACTGTTGGCCAGTGAGGGGTTGGTGGCTGCAGCCATGGCTGTCTACACCACACTCAGCCTACCTGAGAGGGAGGTGCCGGTGCACGGCCAGTGCACGGTTGGTGTGCCGGTGGCTGAGCACGAGCCTGGTATTGGCCTGGGAAAGTGGAGATGGGGCACACCCATCAGCAAGGTGAGATTCCAGTTACCCCAGACACCACCTGGGGGACCCTCCGGGAATCATGGGAGGTGGCTCAGTGGCTGAGGCCAGGCAGGAGCCCCAGTGCACTGCCCAGGCCATATGGCTCCCCAGAGCCTCTCCCAAACCAATCAGCACTCTGGGGTAGAAGCACATTTCCAATAGAATGCAGGGACGACCCCCATGCCCACTGGTCCCCTGGGTCAGGACCTGCCAAATTCCCTTCCCTAGACAAGAGATGCAGCCCACCTGGGTCTCCACCTGGTGGCAGGTGGGGGAGGTGGGAGGTACTGCCTGGAAGTTCCAGATGATTCCAGCAGCAGCCAGGTCACTCACCTGCACTGGGGTGCCCTCATACTCCAGTCGCATGTTGGGGTCGGGCCAGGTGGCCTGCCACCAACTAAGGAAGGACGGCTGTGCCTCCAGGGACACAGCCTGCAGCCATGAGCGTGGAGTTGACCGTTGCAGCGTCCGATGGTCACTGGACAGGAATAGCTGCAGGGACACCACACATGCTGAGCCCCCTTCTGTGCTCATCTGCTCTGCCTTGAATGAGAACCCCAAACCCATGGATGGTCTGGGGAGCCTCAGGGCTGTGTTCCCCTGGAAAAAGTCCCCTGACTGTACTCAGCAGGAAGGAAAGCCCTAGGGACCACCCGGGGATAACCGAAGAGTGTGGGAGTAACTGTGCTTCCCGGGGTGTGGCACTCACCATCCTGCCTTCGCAGCCTCCTGTGGTGCCCAGGCAGAAATCCTGTCCATACCTAAGCACGTTCCCTGGCATGGGAGCATCCTTGCCAGTGCTGGAGACAGAGGCAGAAGGTCAGAACATAGAGGCAATCACCAGGCACCCCCCCCCCCCCGATAGCTAGCAGCCTCTAATGCCAACAGCCCACTCCCTGGGCATGAAGTGGATTTCCTGACCCTTACCCAGTGCCACTGGGGAAACCTTTCAAATTGGCCCCTGGGCGGGGGTAAGGGGGGGATGGTGAGGGACCCTTGGGAAAGAAAGCAAGGGGGCAGCAGGAAGCTCCTGGGCCAGGCTTCAGGGATCCCCCCTACCTCAGCACGCAGAAGGTGTTCCGGCCCAGTGGGGCTCTAGTCTGTGCCGCGCTCAGGCCACAGGGCACCTCCAAGCCGTGGGCCAGGTACGCCTGGATCTCATCGGGGCTCATGCACAGGCTCAGGTCCCCTCCCAGAAACAGATCGGCTTCTTTCTCCTCATAGCTGGGGTTCACCAGCAGTACCTGGTCGCCAAAATGGATGAACCCGTCCGCCGACACCGACAGCTTTGTCTGCACAGAGAGGGGGCATCCCAAGAACACGCAGGAGGGACACAACCAGACCCCAAATCCTTCCTCCTCCTTCCCCACCACCACCAACCCCAGAATGCCAAGTGGAGGCCTCCATTAACTGCACATGGACCCCAAATCCTTCCTCCTCCTTCCCCACCACCACCAACCCCAGAATGCCAAATGGAGGCCCCCATTAACTGCACATGATGGATCATCAAGTGTGTGGAAGTCACTGGGAATCATTTCAGCTTCCCTGAAAGCCACCAGCAGTGACCTGGCCACCCCCACATCCCCCGCTCTCACTGGGAAACTGAGACCACCCAGGTTTGGGCACGCAAGGCCTAGAACAGCACATAAGACCTCAAGGAGGGTGGTGTTTCATGGTGGGTTTCACCTTTTTTTTCTCGTAGGGGTGCTCAGAGGTGTGTCCATCTCCTAGAACTTATGATGTTGGGGACTGAACATCAAGCACATCCTACCCCTCCAAACTATCTCTCCAGCCTACACTCTGTGTTTCAGCAGCAAAGACAAACCTGGCGTTTCCCATGTGGTAACTTGTTCATGAAGTATTTGCTTTGCTCAGCAAACAGACTCACGCTTAGCTTTATGGTACTTAGAGGCGATGTTTGGGTTTTAAATGACCCATCACTGGGCCTGGGAGTTGGCTCAAAGGGCTACAGCCCAGGCCTTGCATGTGGGAGCCCCAGGTTCAATCCTTGCCAGCACATGGTCCCCATGTCCCCTGCACCAACACTGTTGAATCAAACCCTGAGCACTGAGCCAGCACCACCAGCCAGGTGTGGCCTCAGGACCAAAATAAAGTGAAATTACCGGCCTCAAAAGGGTCTCCTTCAGTCTTCGGCTTCTCTGAATGAGCAGCTGGCCCTTGTCTCTCTTCTCCAAGAAATCTTTCATGAGGTCCTGATTTGAAAGAAACAAGTCATATCTGGGGTTCAAACCAGGGTCTGGGGGCCGGAGTGATAGTACAGCAAGTAGGGCATTTGTCTTGCACATGATCAACCTAGGTTCGATCCCTGGCATCCCATATGGTCCCCCGAGCACCACCAGAAGTAATTCCTGAGTGCAGAGCCAGAAGTAACCCCTGCGCATCGTTGGGTGTGAAGCAAAAAAAAAAACCAAAACAAAAAAAAACCGGGATCAGAACGGAGGTGGGGGGGGGGTGGAGTCTAAGGCTGGAGTGTAAGGCAAGTGTTGGGAAGGCCTGAGCCCTGCAGGAAATAATTGGGGAGAACCCAGACCCTTGCTGAGACAGGCAGTCACCTTAGGGAACCGCTGTGCCCCTTGGGGCCCCCAGACCATGTAACTGACAGACACCTGGGGACCAGGGGTCCTCGTGGGATGACTGCAACCACCTGGAAAGGGGGAGAAATCGGTGAGTGATGGGGGACTGGGGAAGCGGGGTGGGAGGTCAAGGCTCGCGGCATATCTGAGGGCTGAGGTCTCGCTCTGCGTTCAAGGATGCTGAGGGGCGTTGGTCAGAACTAGAGGTGGTCTGGAGGTTCCTACACCCCTACCTCCTCCAGGAACAAATCCTCGTTCCAGTTGCCCAACAGAACCCGCGGATTATACAGGTTCTGCGCCATGACTGAGCCGCCTCCAGCGCCCGGCCGGCCGCCCGGTTGTTGGCTAGTCCGTCTCCATGACGACGCCCACCGCCCCGCCCACTCTGGGCGCGCCGGCCAATCGGTGAGCGCGGCCGCTACCCCGGCACGGAGTGGAGGGTCGAATTGCAAAACCCGCGCGGGTGACGGTATGCAGCCTCAGTCTCTTCGGCTCAGACCTGGGCGCGCGGTTCATTTCTAGCTGTCCCCCAACGGGGTGTAGCCTTAGCGTGCCCGCGAGAGCGCTCAGACTCCCAGGGAAGTCACCCAAGACGCCCCTTGTTTGGGCCTCGGACAGACACCTCGCTGTTGCAGTGTCCTGGCCACGTCTACCCCCTCACTGGGGAACTGTCATCCTCAGGAGCTTGGCGGTCAATCTGGCCCAGAGAGGGGGGATGGGGAAGTTCGGGGCCAGGTCTGTGCAACAGCGCCCTCGTGTGACCAGATGTGGAACGCTCCACCCCCTTGGCAGGGACCAGGACCCAGCCGAGGGTGCTGGGGTGGGGATGGC
The DNA here is from genome assembly GCA_028565675.1 of Sorex palustris. Classification (NCBI taxonomy): domain Eukaryota; kingdom Metazoa; phylum Chordata; class Mammalia; order Eulipotyphla; family Soricidae; genus Sorex; species Sorex palustris. Next base: position 5,775 of record JAOXYA010144804.1, on the reverse strand, counting down.
ACAGTGCCTCTCACAGGGAGCGCCTGTCCCGAAACAGAACTCTTCTTCCCTCCTAACGGAAAAAGCGGCTGAGAGCCGCTTAAACGTGAGCCGAAACCAGGGCCGCTTCCCGCAGGACATCGACTACAGGCCTCCTTTCCTTCCCTGGGTGGGGGCTGGGGGTCAGGGAGATGCTGCCTGTGGCCTCGCTGCCGTCCAGACATGCGACGCACCCAGGCCCTGGATCCCTAAGGAGTGGGTCTGTGGATTGCACTGGCTGGGCGGCAGGAGGAATTGGTCAAATGTTGGAAGCTCATTCCTGGAGCCCACCAGCTGCGCCAGACCCCAAACCCGGGGCAACGAGGAGGGGCTGGGGTATCTGCAGGCAACTTCATCAGGGGGCAGACCCCAGGCCACCAGGAGGCCAGAGGTGGGACTGGAAGTTCAAGTGAGTAAAACAATAAGGAGAATGAGAAATAGTGCAACAGGGAGGGTGCTTGCCTTGCACACAGCCAGCCCAGGTTCAATCTGATCCCCGGCATCCATATGGTCCCCTAAGCACCGCCAGGAGTAATTCCTGAGTGCAGAGCTAGGAGTAACCCCTAAACATCACGAGGTGTGGCTCAAAAACAAACAAAAAACATGGGGGAAGGGCCAGAGAAATAGTACAGCAGGCATGGTGCAGGCATGGTACTTGCCTTGCATGCGGCTGACCCGGGTTCAATCCCTGGTGCCACATTATGGTTCCCCAAGCACAAAACCAGGAGTAAGTCCTGAGAACTTCTAGGTATGCCTCCCCCACCTAAAATATCTGTAAATGAAAAAAGTGGAGTATCATTTCATGTTGAGGACCAAAGAAGGGGCCCAGGGGCCAAACCACCCATCTTACAAGCTTGAAGTCACAAGTTTGACTCACAGCACTGGCCCACATGCACTGCACACAATCCCACTAGCACTGACTTTGGGGATCCCAGAGTGCAACTGGGTATGTGGCCCCCAGGGGCATTGTGAGCAAGGGTGCAACCTCAGATCAGCACCCAAGTCCAGAGTCCACACCCGCCACCCTCTCGCCAGGCTGGTCTCCACCTGAGGTCTCAGGGCATCCAGGAATTCCACAGCACAACTGTGCCCCTCACTAAGGCACCCTGGTGATGCCCCTGAGCATGGAGACACCCAACAGTTGGATAGTCAGCAAGGGCAGCAGATGAAGCTGCAGGGGAAACGTGGGACTGAGCAGAGGCGCTGACCTAGGAAGCCAGTGCCACACCCATGTAGACCTGACCCGGTTTCGCACTGGGACCAGCTCTGGAGTGTCTTCCTGGCCCACAGGTGCAGTCCGGGTGCCCACTTGGGGTCCAGCAGGGAGCAGAGCCCTCCTGTATCCCAATAATAAGAAGAGAATGGTCAGACGAGGAGGAGAAAGAGGAGTGTGTCCGGGTCTCTGATTTCTGACCAAGAAGCTCTGGATGGAGCTTGGAGCTGAGGTCAGAACAGGCACTCACGAGCGCTCCCCGCCGGGGTGGGACTTCCTTCCTGCCGGAATGTTCTGGGCCTGGAGAGGGGCTTCCTCTGGCAGAGCTGCAGGTCGCAGAGCTAGGTGTCCCCGCCCTGTCTCCAATCAGGCAGCCAGGGGTCCCAGTAAGGAGACCCCAATACCCCCACTCCCACTGACTGGCCTGTGTCCCCCCACTGTGTGGCCTGGTGCGGGGGCAGGGTCCCTGGGTCACCTGCCCCTGAAGATAAGTCCTGCTTCCCCTTTGGGAGCTAAAGTTCCGATGTAGGAGGAAGTCACAGCCCCTCTCATCCACCCAGCGCTGGGGAGTGGTGGGAAGTGTGCACCCCATTCCTCCCAGCCCTGGGGGGGCAGCAGTGACAACCCCCCCTCCTTCCCTCTGCTCTGCGGAACAGAAACACAGCAGAGAAGCCACTTGGCAGCAGGCTCCACAGAGGGGCCTCCTTGCTTTCCTTACCCATACCCCACACCCCCTATAAAAAAAGCACTATCTGTGCTAGCTCCCAGGGCCCCACCAGCCTGAACCTCCACTATGCAGCGCTGGATGGCGCACAGCTAGCTAGGAACTGGTCTGGACTGGTCCGAACTAGTTTGCAGCTGACTGGAACTTGTCAGGACTGGCTGAAACTGATCTGGGCTACTCCGGGCTAGTTGGAACAGGTTAGGGCTGATCTGAGGCTGCTCTTGCTGGTCTGGGCTGGCCTGGGGCTAATTGGGGGTGCTCTGGAGCTCGGCTGAACTGGCTGAAACTAATCTGTGTCTAGTTTGGGATGGTCAGAGTCAGCTGAAACTGATTGGGGCTGGTCAATGGCTGGGCTGCTTTGCTTTTTCCAGGGAAGGCTGGTCAGTCCCTCTCCTGGGTCCTGACCCAGGAGAGGGATTGATATCTGCCCATCTCCAGTCCAGAGAACAAAACCCTGAGGGTCAGTGTAGTTGGTCTCTAACCTCATGTGACTGGTCCCAAACCCCATATGACTGGTCACTAGCTTCACAGGGATGGTCCCTAACCTCACATGGCTGGCCCGAACCCCACACGGATGGTCACTAGCTTCATGGGGATCATCCCTAACCTCACATAGCTGGTCCCCAACCCCACATGGATGCTCATGAGCTTCACAGGGATGGACCCTAACCTCACATGGAACCTAACTTCATACGGCTCTTCCCTAACCTCATGAATGGTCCCAAACCTCACAGGGATGGTCACTAGCTTCATGTGGCTGGCCCTAACCTTATGGATGGTTCCAAACCCCACATGGATGGTCACTAGCTTCATATGGATGGTTTCTAATTTCACAGGCTGGTCCCTAACTTTATGAAGCTGGGCTCAACATTTGTGAGACAGACTTGGATTCTTGTAGGCTCTTCACATTCCACCTGTCCAGGTCATTCCTGGGCTGTGTGGGAAGCACCCTGCCCCTGTGGACTGGGTTGGAGCTCAGTGCCCCAGTTCTCTGGCCCAGAGACAAGCTGTCCACTGGACTCCAGCATTTTCACAGACCTTGGCCTCCTCCCTTACTCCTTTCCCAGGAAACAGAGAGGACTTGGGGCCTGCCACAGTGGAATCATCTCAGCTAGCACAGACCCAGTTTCCTGTTGTACGTGGAGCATCCTGGGCTGGTCCAGTCTGGACAGGAAGGGAGAGGGTGGCGGCCCATGCCACACGTGGTCCTTAGCTCTGGGAGAGGCCCCAAACCACTCAATGCTGACCAAAGGTTCCTACCTGGCCTGTGCAGGGCTGGTTGGTCTCATTCCCAATCAACCCCAGGAAAACTAAAACTGACCAAGACAAATGTCCAAGGGTTGGGTCTATAAAGCAGCACCTAAGATACTGTCCTCCCTGCCATCCTCGCATCTGTCCATACTCGCACATGCCCTACATCTGCCAAACCACAGCCTCTAGACTCCAGACAAGAGCCAGCTTCTTGGGCCCTCTCCATGTGGCCTCAGTCCCCAAGCAGCAGCCCCTGGGACTATGGACATGCCCCACTGAGTCACACTAGTGCCTCCAACTCCATGGCCATGGCTAGCGGTCCTTCCTGCCAGTTACTCCCATGATTTCTTGGATGATTCCACGGTACAGAGCCCTGGACTCTACCCACAGAAACTGCCCCAGATTCCTCCTTCCACTAGAGACTAGAAAAGGAAAGCCACCCGTGACCTTCAACTACCTGAGGGGGCACAGTGGCACCCTGAAAGGCTGCCTTCTGCAATGACCTCATTTAAGCGTCCAGAGAAAGCAGGGCAGGAGGCAGCACTGGAGGATATTGCATGCCTTGCAGGGCACTGGGCTCCAGCACCACCAGAATGGACAATAAACCAGAGGGGCTGGAGAGCAAAGATGGTGGGCAAGGGGCTTGCTTTGCAGCCAAGTGGGTTCAACTCCCAGCACCATATACTGATCCCCCGATCTCCACCAGGAGTCATCCCTGAGCTCGGAGCCAAAAGTAAACTCTGAGATTACTGGGTGTGGGCGCCCCTTCCCTCCAAAAAAGGAAAAGAAAATGGGGAGGTGTTGAATTAGATGGTAAGCCAGAGATCATTAACCTTTAGAGAACATGTGTAGAGAAGGCTCTGGAAGGAGACAGGCCGGGTCTCAGATCCCCTAAGCACCGCCAGGGATGCGGGTGAAAGACCCTGTATCTGGTCCTTCCAGGAAGCTCTCTCTGGGAGGACTTAACAGGGTCCTTAGGGCTGAGTTTTGCTGGATTTTAGAGCCGATTCCAGAGACCTCTTGGGGGACATGTCACATCTGCCCAATGCCCTCAGCCCAGGCTGGACTGAAGGGAGTTCACCATGAAAAGGGAACCAGGGGAAATCACTGCAGGCTTGGGGCCCCCCAGGCTGTCTTTCTCAGGCCACAGTGAGACCCAAAAGAGCTTCAGTGAGAACTGAGACAGGAGGAAGTACGAGGCACACCCAAGACGCTCAGAAGCAGTGGGAAAATATTTACCCAGCGGCTGTGGCCTGAGGATGTCTCGGAGTTTGTCCATCCATGCCGGAAGAGGAAGCCAACAGCCATCAGAAAAAGAAAAGCTGAAGCTATCACCCCCAGCTCTGCTGACCGGGGACCAGTGTCGGACTGGGCCGGGATCCTAACAGGACACATGGCTGCACCCATGCAGTGCTCTCCAGGGCAGTGTCCACTTAGCCTTTGAGGTCAACATGCCCACATCCATCACTGACCTACCCTGCACCCTCCTGATGCTGACTCAGAAGCTTCCCCCCTGCAGTGCTCAGGGCCCAGGGCTCAGTCAGGCTGTCATGCCTGAGAGGGGCCCAGTGGGCACACTTGGCAATGCTCGGGGCCATATGGTGCCACAGATCAGGGCCTAGGCCTGCACTCCACCCCTTGGAGGCTGATTTTTATCAGCTGTCTGCTAGCTCAGGTGTACTGGATACTGGACAACACTGAGAAAGCTGCTGTCCCTGTGTGCATAACTTCTGCTTCCCAAAGTGGCAGGTGCGTAATGATTCCATGCACATAAACACACATGCCAGACACATCTGTACATGCACACAGACACCAAAGGAAACAGCAGTATTGGAAAGGGTTCCAAATGGACAAGAGATGAAGCTCTTCTCCCACTGGGGGAGGGGGGGGGAAGGTATCAAAATTACTGAAGGAAAAGGCAGTGGGCAAGCAAAGCAGGGGTCCACAGAGGTGATAGCCGCCTGGGCTCTGGGCTCAGGGACAGGAAGTAACAAGTAGTCTGCAGGCCTGGCACCCACCCAGCCCTAGCTCCCACTCCAGCACCAGCCTTTCACCATCTTTAGCACCAGCTCCAGCTCCAACTCTGGCTCCTGTACCAGCTCTAGAGATGCACCATCTCTGGCTCCAGCCCTGCACCAGCCCCAGCTCCTGCACCATATCCAGCACCAGTTCCAGTTCCAGTACCAGCACCAGCTCCAGCACCAACACCCACACCATCTCCAGCTCCAGCACCAGCTCCAGCTCCAGTACCAGCTCTCCTGGGAACACTGCTGACTCCCTGGGACTTCTGGCTGAAGAGCTGAGTGAGCTGACCCAGCAGTGCAGGCCAGGAGAGGGGCAATAATGAATGGGCCAGGCACCTCTCTATTCAGGGGAGCAGCAGACCCACTCATGCCATGCTTCATGCAGGCACACGTGGCCCTGACCCACAACTAAGTGGATATCTACTCTCCTTCCTTTCCAGAAACAACTCTCCTGCCCATCTCTCCTCTTGGCTACCAGCTCTGGCAGGTGTAGGCTCACCCCCCCCCCCCCCCCCCCCCCCCCCCGCCCCGGGGGGGCCCCCCCC
>JAOXYA010144796.1:0-10036 GCA_028565675.1 Sorex palustris | reverse complement strand
TCAGGGGACCATATGGGGTGCTGGGAATCGAACCTGTGTCAGTCATGTTGGCTGCATGCAAGGCAAACGCCCTACCCTCTGTGCTATCACTTCAGCCCCAAGAAAATGTTTTTAATGTCAACATTTTTGCCCCTTTTGGAACACTGAATGATAGAAAAGAGGAAACATGGAGTCTTTGAGATAAAAATATTTTTTGTTCAGTTGTGTTTTTTGACATCTAGGACATCATGATGGAAGCAACTCTGCATCACTGCAGCTGAGCACAGGGGTGAGTGGCATCTGGTCACTCCAAAAAGCCCAGTTCTATCCTCCACCAACACTGATCCTTGACCCTAACTAGCCATACACCCGCATCCCTTCGGTACTTGCCAACTGCTCCTAGAGTCAAAACATTTCTTTTTGTTTTACTAATTCACCAGGGAACATAAAACTCTTAAAACCACTTCCCTTGCCAAAATGAAAAGCAGCCTGCTGTGCTTCTCGAGTGCACAGGGGACAGACACACCCCTGTCCGCTCTGTTAAACCCACCAGCAGGGAAAATCTCAGCAGACCCAGACAAAACAGGTTATTTCAAGTCATGGTTGGGTGCCAGATTGTCTTGGAATTGCAAATGCAGGAGCCTCTAGAAAACTGTCTCCTTTATTGAAAAAAGCAAATTCTCCTAAATCCTAACTAATTCCAAGTGCCCTTAAATTCCAAACCTTCAACAAACCTTCATCTCCCCGGCCAAGCTAACCCTTCATTGCTGAAGCTCCTTTTCTAATGCAGCTGTATCATCTCCTAGTTAGTCCTAGAAGTGGCCAGAGGTGGACTTGGCTGCCGTTCACTGGCCTGCCCGCCGCTGCCCAGCCCATCCCTCACTCACCCAGAGCAGAGGCCAGCAGAGCGGCAGCCCAGGTCAACCGCAGCAGCGATGGGCAGAGGCACCCCGGAGGCCCCGGGAAGGAGCCGGCCTGGCGGAGGTTCCGACTAGAGGCGCGCGAAGGATGCGCGGCCCGGTACCTCCAGGACATCTTCCTGCGGAAAGAAGTGCTGACTCTGGGCTCTGTGTCCTGTGCCCGTCCCGGGCCCTTGCACCCGGCCCGGCCCAGGAGACACTGTGGCCGTGGCCCCGGAGTGAACAGTGAACAGAGGCAGGTCTCCAGCGACAGCCCACTGCTCCCATTTGGTGACCTGCCTGAGACGGGAGATGGCTCCCCAGAAATTGCTATTGACAGAAAGATCTGAATGGGGCGTAGGGACACATAGACTCTAGTCTGGGAAAACAAAGAACCACCATTTTAAAACAAGTGTTGTGTGGGGGCCACCTCTGAGTTACACCTTGAGAATGTGATGTTTGTCTTCTCATTTGACCCTGGGTGCTAAAATCAGAAGTGGCTTCTGACTCATCTGCCCACGCTCTCAGTGAGCTGGGAAAATGTCAGACCTGCACCCAGAGTGCTGGTTACCCAAGAAAACCTGCTTCTCCATGCTGTCTCTCCACTGAGGGTGTTTGTTTAAGGCTTGATCTTGGTACTCTCAAGGCAGAGCTCTCAATTTTGTTGGTCTATCTGGGAGCATACCTGGTGATCCTCAGGGACTATTCCAAGCTCTGTGCTTCGGGGTCACTCCTAGCAGTACTTGGGGCACCAATATGGTGGCAGGGATCAAACCCCGGGCCTCCCTACATGTAAAACATACTCCAACTGGTCAAGTCAGCCCCAAGCCCACAGGCCACTCTCTCTAGCAGGGAAGGCCTGCTCTAGGCTCTGTGCTACAGATGGCTCATCTGTAACACTAACAGTGGGTAACAACCCAGCCAGAATCAGCTCCTCTCCCTCGGGGCCCAGCAGAAAGGAAAGGTGCTCCAACCCGGAGACTAAGCAGAGTCGGAGTACAGGGACCAGAGATACAAGGACCCGGCCTGGCTTTGATCCATCAGCCTCTCCCTGTTTTGACTTCTTGGTCAAGAACTTGCTTGTTCTGACTCCTGACCCATTTCACTCATATAACCCATCACTCACCACTGCGGCAATAAAGGTGCCCCTTGTCCACATCTTTGACCCTCACCCCAACCCTGGCAGCCACCTTAAAAACCAGTGCAAGTCATTCTTCCCAAGGTGCAGTTGGGTTTCCCCAAGTGTCTTGTTCGTCTTGCAGGTACCTCACATCTTGGTGACACCTGGTGACACTGCTTGGAGGCTCATCAAGTCCCCAGACATCTTCTCTCTGGGGTCTGCTGGAGACCAGTATCAGCCTGAGAACCTGCTGGACCTTCTGCATCTACTTCCACAGTCCAGGAGTGGGGCCCCCCATTCCCTGCCCACCCCCGGCCTCTCACGAAGCTCCTCCTCCTGTGACCAGCTTTGTGCCAATAGCCTGAAAAGCAATTTCCTAAACAGCCTCATGTCCCAGTTCCCCTCATCCCACAACTTCCTCCGTCTCCCTCTGCTCCACTCAAGTGAACCAACCTCTGCTCCCACCTCGTGAGGGCTCATGCTCCCACACACATGCTGGAAGTGACCCAATAACCACACCCATTTTACACATGCCCAGGTGCAGGGCCACTCCTGCCTTAGTCTCCATAGGACGGCTTGCCCCACTCATATCCACCTGCACTGCTCTGGTTTGTGAAGAGAATCCCTTGTTCACCCCCAAGTCCACTTTTCCCCTCTGGAATAGACTGTCTAAAAAGGAGTTAAGTCATCTTCATTTTTACTTGGCATTGTGACTGATCTACTACTGCTTGAGACCAGATTTGGCTTCCCTGGCAGAGCAGATGATGCCGTACACAGAGATCAGTGGTGGCTGCCCTCACCAGTCCTTAGAGCCAGCTGGCAGCCTGCAATTCCTCCCTAGGCTCCTTGGGGACCCCCTGTGGGTGCAGCAGTGAGGTAGGTCAGTTCCTGGGCCCGATCGCTGGAGCTGCAAGGCCACAGTCTAACTCTGAGACTGAAGAAACCACTCCCTCTTCTTGCAGCTCCCCGTCTCACCTCGAAACATCACCACTGAATTTAGAACATCTTATGACACTTAAACTCAAATCATCTTTCTGGTCCCTACAAAGTCCAAAATTCTAGAACTGATCATGGAAAACTAAGATCACCCTAGCAAATGTCCTCATGTTTCAATAACATGATCACTTTTTTCTAAAGAAAGGATCAGGTTCTTTTATTTATTTATTTATTTATTTATTTTTCTTTTTGGGTCACACTCAGCGATGATCAGGGGTTACTCCTGGCTCATGCACTCAGGAATCACTCCTGGCGATGCTCAGGGGACCATATGGGTTGCTGGGATTTGAACCCAGGTCGGCCATGTGCAAGGCAAGCGCCCTACCCGCTGTGCTATCACGCCAGCCCCTCATTATCACCTTTTAATTCCCCTCAAGAACCAAAATCAACATATGTGCTGTATTTGAGAAAAAGTAGCATGGCTCTTGTCAAAGCAGTAGAGTCAGAGAATCACTGGAAAACCCAAATTCTCCTTCCACTAGTGAATACTTTTCAGCATTATCAGTCCCTGGCCCATTTACATGAGAGTTGTGTCTGAGAAGGAGTGAAAGAGCTTTCTAACTTACATCAGACCCCCTTGCAGAACTGGAGAGATTGCTGCAGAAAGCACCCCAAATGCCTGGTTTTATTTCTTCTTAACCCTCTGATCTGGACTCCTTCCTTTGAGCCCCTTACCATCCCACCTTATCTCAAGGGTCCCACTGACCTCAGAGTGGCTGTGGAGCAAACAGAAGAGTCCAGTGTGGTCCAGTGTTCTCCCAGGGACACAGCTGCAGCCCCACCACACCCCAGGAGTCACACTCTGGCAGTGTGGCTCTACCACAGCTTCCCAGATCCCCACTTTAGTCAGGGCAGCTAGGTTGAAATGGTGGGGGAGACTGCCCGCTGGTCTTGTGAATGATTAATAGTGGACAGAAGGGCTCAGCTTATCCTGATGACACCCCTCCCCCTGACTTGCATGTTGTAATAGTTGACCTTCTCCTCTGCCAACCATTTCCCCTAAATGAAAGATAACATGAATTTGATGCCAGGATTTTTTTTCTTCATAAAACACAAGAGTTTTGACAAGATTTAGCATGACTGACTTGGAAGTTTCTGGCTCTGCAGGGTTGGGTGGACCCCCCGAGAGTCCTCTATCTGTGATCCCAGGGCCAGCAGGAGGGAAGAGCTTTTCTGTGCTGGTCTCCTTCCTATCCCAGAAAGTGAAAAATGTGGGAGACTTTCTAGCAGCTGATGAATCCTGTTGTGTGCTGGAACAGGTAGTCCCGAGGGGCGTGAGTGCCCACGCGGACCATCAGAGCTGGGTTACCCTCTCTCACAGAGAAGCACCAAGGTCAGGCTCCTCAGAGGAGCACCAAGTCCTCCCTACACTCTCTCAGGAGAGCGTCGTGGATCTACACTCGCTCTTGAATGATTCCAAGGGGCAGTCTACATTGCCTCTCAGAGGGATGTTTGGGTGGGTTTATATTGGCTTTCAGAGGAGCTTGGGATTGGATCTACACTGCCTGTCCAAGGAGGTTGTAAAGGAAGCCCCATAGCATCTCACCAGCAGCCCTCAGGGGCCTCCTGTATCAGGGTGGGGCATGCAGCTGCTCTCTGGGCTGCATCTGAGGTGAGGGGTCTGGGTTTCAGCCTTACTCTTCTGCTGGGCCATCTCCACCCTCTGGGGCTGCAGTGGGGGTCCTCCAGAGGCTGCTCAGACCACACCTGACTGTTCCCCTTCTCTGCACCTGTGTCACCTAAAAGAGCTGCTGAAAACCTCAACTAATTTAACTTTAGATATTAGGAAAAACTTTGAAGAAATAAGGCCCTTTGGTTTTGTTATTCTAAACCATTGTCTTTACATAGTACTGTCTGGTCCATCCACAGAATAAAGGTTTATGTGGGAACCAACACAAGCCCTTAAAATTCCATACTTCGCTTTAAATTAAGATCCTCTTTTTAACATTCCTGTTTCTAATGTCACTGTGGAAGGTTGCACAACATTGGCTATGCTTTGATTTATTAAAATGTGGCTAAGTTCTCACATTTCAAAAGCTTTCAAAGTCCTGTTAGCGAAGGCACCAGAATGATGTAGTAGAGAATAATAGAGATAGAAAGACATTGGGTACCTCAAGCTTAAAATGGCTTTACTCCTGTCACATTAATCCTAGGAATGGGATGGTCCAAAAACAGCCTTACTCCATTCCTCAGCCCCTACAACATGGGACTTTCTCCCCCAAATATCCACTTTAATGGCCCAATGCACTGTCCTGCTCCCCTCACTCACAGCCTCACCCTTGTCCTGAGCCCTCGGCTCTGCTTCATGAAGGTGTTTGCTTCCCCCAAACACAACAGATAAAGTGCAGGCACCTGTCTGCTGTCCACGAAGGGCTCATAGCTTCTCTCAGAGAGATCTCCAAGGCGTCAGACATTATGTACTGTGTATTTCATCATTTTTTTTATTTATTGAGTAACTATGGGAACAGTTACAAAGCTTTCAGGTTTAAGTCTTGGTCATGCAATTATCAAACACATTTCCCTCCACCGATACTTATCTTTCACCACCAAGAACCCCAATAAGACTCCCCTCCCAACTCTCCCAATGCCTGAGAGGCAGATAAATTCTAGTTAACACTCTATCTAATTTGATTAGATTCATTGTTTCGACAAAAGATGCACCAGTATTTTTTAGAGTTTACACTCCCAAATCAGACATGCTGAAAAGGCATTGTGGAATAATTTGTTTTCTACAACTGGTTACAAGAATCAAATGATGTTGCATGGACGCTATTGCAGCCACGCGATTTTGGATTTCTGGTATTTTACTTATTAAGCCTGGAAGTATTTCTGCTGAGAGTCACATAATTATGAGATTGGTTTCTGTGCTCTGGAGCCATGGCCGTGCCGGAGACCCACTCGTGGGGGGCAACTCCTGACCTCGGTAGGGCGTGAAGGATGAGCCGGGAATGTCCCCCTTTCCATGAGGTTTCAGTCGCCCCGTCACAACCGGCTCATACCTGGCATTCCATAAAGCTCTGAAGTGACTGCCATCTTTCTTTCCAGAGGGAAAAAGGCAGAAGGGAGCAACACCCTTTCCCCTCCGGGCAGGCATGCTGGCATGGATTAACGCATAGTCCATTCACTTTTCTGCCGCAAGCTGCTGGGCTCTGCATTAAGTCCTTGTGCTTCTGGAGCCATGGCCGTGCCAGAGAGCCGCTAGTTGGGGGGGGGCAAATCATGACTTCGGTAGGGTGTGAAGGACGAGCCGGGAATGCCCCCTTTCCCATGAGTCTTCAGTCGCCCCATCACGACCGGCTCATACCTGGCTTTCCAAAAAGCTCCGAGACGGCTGCCATCTTGCTTTCCAGAGGGAAAAAGGCGGGAGGGAGCAACACCCTTTCCCTTCCGGGCAGGCACCACCATAGCTGTTCTTATTTTACAACACATCTTTTTCATTTTCACCCAGTGTTTCATCTCTTTGAAGTAATTTGAACGTTTTGAGTTTCACCCACCAGTGCAGCCGTTGTTCCAGTGTTCACAATTTCAAAGCAGGACACCATTGATCAGTGTTGTTAATTATATTAGCTAAAGATCTTAATGGAGACATTACTGGTGCCTGCTCGAGCAAATTGATGAGCAACGAGATGACAAGTGATACAAGTGAAAGATCTTTAGGCTGAAATCAACAGAAATCAGTATGACTAATTTAACATATGGATTTCTATTACTAGAACGAGATAGGAAAGATCTAACCAGTAGGGGTCTGTGAACTATCTCCCTAGAATATGGTTCAGCATAACTCAGTCCCCAACCTTTTCCCACCCCAGCTCCTTTGTACATGCTGTGCTTTGTGCCACTTTTAAATGCCTAGAGAGAGAGAGAGAGATTCAGATTGGCCCACTAAAGTAAAGACATTATAATTAGCCACTGGGACAGAGTTACCATCATGGGACCAGAAAAAAAAATCAGAGAGTGTTATTAGGAGTACATGGGAGTATGATAAAGATTTGCCAGAAACTAATGTAGATATGCTAATTTTGTAAAACCTGCAAATAACCATTTGAACCCTAGTTTTCCAAAGTACATTCCCATGCCTTCACTTTTACCTCTAATGCAAACCAGGCTGCACCCCTCTAAAAGGTCCACACCAGTTCTCTATACTGCTGCTCTGCTGTGGGCAGTGTTGTTGGTAGTTGTTAGAAATTTTCTCTAAATATGAAAACTGGATTTGAGACCTGCCTTTACCTGAAAGATTTGATTTTCTACTCCACTTCTGCTCTTAAATAAAATTTATAATACTTATATCTACCTACATCTAAGAAAAAATTACTACTAAAAGATTTCAAATCATATTCCAGGATTAAAAATAGCACAGATAACATTTTACTCTGTCTCCTTCGGTTGTTTCCTTGAGAAATTGGAATTCAGGTAGGCACTGCCCAAGCACTGCCCAGACCTGCTCTGTAGCCCAAGGGCTGTTAAAACAAGAAAATAATTATTTTTCCTGGCTTTTGGGTTCCTAACCCCTACTTACTCAGTCATAAACTCTCTTTTCTATCCCTAAAGTTCTGCATTGTAATCTATATGGATTGAGAGATTCTGTCATTTTCTCCAAAAGCTTCTTCATCACTCTTCCTTTTTGTAATGCAGTCTATTCTACAATTCTGTTGTTCTTCTTTCTGTTGTAGACATCACACTCAACTCTAATGCCAAGTCTAATGCTTCTGTCAGGAATGCACCTTCTCTGTATAATTCATTCATTTAGACTGTCAAGTGACCCTCTCCCCAGTGACAGATGCCTTCTTGAAGATGTTCTCTGAGTGATCCATGCTTACCAAGCCACTCTGTGCCTCAATCACCCTTTTAATTCCAGGGTTGTAGTGACCACACGTGGAATATCCCTTCTTTGTTTCCTTGCTCATTGTTTGCTTCCTGTCACAAGAGTGTTGACTCCAGGATATCATGGGTTTTGTCTCTGGTTCATGCCCCCATGTCTTGTAAACTAGGTATGCAGCTCAACAAAGGTCTGAAAGCCATTTTTCTTTTTTCCTTTTTTTGGGGGGGTCACACCCTTTGATACACAGGGGATACTCCTGGCTCTTCACTCAGAAATTACTCTCGGCAGTGTTCAGGGGACCATATGGTATGCCGGGAATAGAACCCGGGTCAGTGGTGTGCAAGGCAAATGCCCTACCTGCTATGCTGTCACTCCAGTCCCTATGAAAGAGATTTTTAAGTTTTCAAATCATCCTTAGTACACGGCAGGCCCCATGCACAAAAGTGCAGACTGACATCTTGGAATATGAAACCATGTAAAGGAAACATACCTGACATTACTGGACTGTCTGAATCTCTCTCCCCAGAAACAAACACACAGTTAAAGGAAGATGTTGTAATTTGCGACAAGTTTGATACCCCAGTTATGGAGCCACCATCTTTGTTATCTGTGCCAGCAGATTTGAAGAGCTCAGGAGAAAGATTTAAGATGTTTTAGTGCGCTGGGAATTAACACAATGCATACCTCTAATGGTAAAGTGGGACATATGTTTTTTGGTTTCTTTTACAAAAATTCAATTTTATTTTCTGCTAAATGAACAGTCCCCTATATATGTGTCAACCCCACATGATTCTAGGACACAGTTTCTTTCCAACTCAGACACACCCTAGCCCACCTAGACTCGCATTTGTGGGACAGAAAATGAGGTCCAGGTAAAGATGAATTAGAGCTTTGTAAACACACTGTTAATTATGCATAGCTATTATAATACATAAGTGATTTACTTCTTATTGACTAGAGTCTTGTTACCTTGTTCCCTTAGAGTGTCACAGTAGTGGCTCAGCCTATTGGAAACATGACTTCAAGTTGTTCTTAAATAGTCTCAGAATACATCAGAAGTTAAATTCATTACCACCTTGGGTAGCTTCTACAAAGACCAGTTGATGTAATAGTTGTAGAGTAAATAATGTGCAAGAAATAATATGGACCCTTATTTTTTTAACTTTCTTTTTTTGGGGGTCACACCTGGAGTTACTCCTGGCTCTTCACTCAGGAATAACTCCTTTTGTTGCATGGGTGGACCATGTGGGGTGCCGAGGACTCAACCCGGGTTGGCCGCGTGCAAGTCAAATGCCTTACCCACTATACTATCACTCCAGCCCCAATATGGACCTTTTTGTGTTGATGATGCTCATATTTCTTTGGTGGATGTAAAATGACTAGTTTTTAACTTGTTGAGCCCTACTACATCTCAGCTTCTTTTCCTATATTGTCTTATTTTTGTTTGGGTTGCCACACTGACAGTGCTCAGGCCTTACTCCTGGATCTGAATTCAGGGGGTGGTCCTGGCTGACTTGGGGGACCATATGGGGTTATAGGGATCAACTCCACTTTGGCCATGTGCAGGGGAGTAGACTATCCTCTCTACTATCACTCCATCCCTTCCGGTGTTATTTTAGACTGCTGAGAAGCAATAGAGTGAGGGAAGGGCCTCCAATGCTTTTTCAGACAAGGCAGTATCTATATTTCTCCATAACACTGATATTGAGCCATGGTAATATCCCATGGCTTTTTTTGTATATGCTTGTAGAAAAGCAGTCCATGCAAATAATAAATAGTAAGTGAAAATCATGTTATAATGTAGCACAATATTATAAAAATAATGGCCAATAAGTTAGAAAGAAGCAGAAAGTTATTTATTATTATGAAATCTTTGTATTTTTAGTTTTAAATTATGTAAATCAACTGCTTAGTAAATTATCCACAGCATCAGGAATCTTCTCTGGCCGCCCTTGCATAACTTGTTTTCCTCTGGGAGACTTCAGCCACATTAAGCTTGAGGTACAGGGCCCACTAACTTAATAAAATTAGACTTTGAAGAATAAGATTTGTAGAAATAAAACTAATATCTAATTTCTAGAATTTATTAGATTGATACTCCAGAAATATAACATTTTAGAAAAAATTACGGTCTGTCCTCCCCACCCTAACGAGACCCCAAGTCATCACCCACAAACAGCCTCTCTGGCTCCTCATCAAGCTGCTCAACGGCCTTGATCCCAG
>JAOXYA010144789.1:0-10037 GCA_028565675.1 Sorex palustris | reverse complement strand
TCCTCTCCTCTCCTCTCCTCTCCCCTCCTCTATCTCTCTCTCTCTCTCTCTCTCTCTCTTTCTCTCAGGGGTTACTCATGACTCTAGGCTCAGGGATCACTCCTTGTGTGCTTGGAGAGCCATATGTAGTGTTGGGGATCAAATTCAGATCAGCTAAGTGCAAGGCAAGTGTGTTTGCCTCTGACAAGCTCTTCAACCCAGAAACCATTTTCAATCTTTCTGAAAATGATTCAGTCAAATGTTTATAAAACGAAGATATAACCTTAAGGAACTTGATAATGTCTTTAGTTGATTCCTTCAAGTTCAGATGCTGGAAAGAAGGCTAACAAATGAGTAATACCACGTGTTGAAGAACTTTTATGACAAGAGGAAGATGATCATAGGATTTTCCTAGTCCCTTGACTGGAAACAAAGAGTTTGATGTGAAATGATGAAAGATCTGAGGGGCCTTGTGATTGTTCGGGGGAGATACGTCCCAAACTTACTTCTTTCAGCAGTAGAGGCCAAAAATTTGCTGGTGGGGGTTTGAAGCAAAGTTATTGTGCTGTACTTCTGTGCCATAAGCTTTATGGAAGTATTTTGGAACGTTTGAAAAGACTGAGGGAAAATGTTACATCTGGGCTTAGGAAAGGGCTTACAGTTGAACTGTGGTGTGGAAATGGATATCCTTTTGTCCCTTTCTCACTCTTTTTAGAGCCAGTTATATATAGCACTTATTTGAGTTCTCAGATGTGTGGGAAAATAAAAGAAATTTAAGAAAACCTTTAATTTTAAACATTTAATAAAATTATTTTTTTAAATTAAAGGAACATTTCTTTATAAGACCCACATGGTTGGAATTGGCAGATCATCATCATCATCATCACCATTATCATCATCATCATCATCAACCATCATCATCATCATCACCATCATCATCATCACCATCATCATCATCATCATCATCATCACCATCATCATCATGATCATCATCATCACCTATATCATAGAAATTTGCTCAGGAGTCTCTTTTACCCTTGGGAATCATTTCCTTATATCTTATCCTAAATATTTACTTTATTAGGGTCACTGTATCACTGTCGCTGTCATCTCATTGTTCATCAATTTGCTTGAGTGGACGCCAATAAGGTTTCCATTTGTTCCAGTCCTGAGATTTTAGCAGCCTCTCCTTACTCATCCTTCCCAACACTGCCATATTGGGGACTCTTTCAGGGTAAGAGGAATGAGGCCCATTATTGTTACTGTTTTTGGTATATTGAATACACCATGGGTAGTTTGCCAGGTTCTTCTGTGCACTATATTAGGGTAAGCTTAATAATTTTATGCATTTAAGTTAGGAATGTAACATTTACTGATCAGAGTAACATTTGCTGTAGTAAGTTTAGAGTCAGTTGTATAATCAGTCAGTTTCCTGTACCATGGATAACTTTTCTCTTATGGTGTTTTGAGGAACCAGGTTCTCAAAACCTGCCATCTATTAGTGCTTCAAAGTACTTTGTGGGAAAGCAGTGGAAGGGGACAGTCTCAGGAGAAAACACACCCCTCTCATGAAAGCTCAGCTCAGCAACTAGAGAACTGTAGTACATGGGTTAAGAAGCAGCCTGCCACGCAGGAGAACCAGTCTCCATCCTCAGCACACATGGTCTCCTGAGCATGGCTAAGCACAGCCCTGAGGGGTCCCTGAGTACTTCTAGGGTGTCCCAGGACATCACCAGCACCGCAGGACACAAGCAGCTCTGCAGCCATGGGCTGTATTGAATTCGTTGGTTGGCTGAGAATTACTGGGAAGCCCTACCACCCTCCAGGCCTCTTGAATACTACTTGAGACCCCCCACCGCTCATAAGTAACCAAACTCTGAAGTGTTGCTCACTGTTTTTATTACCATTCCCTTTGCAAGATATAATTCTGTATAGCTTTAGAATGCACGAGAGACTGATAAATACAGTTTCTTGAGAGAACTATCTTCAGAGACAGGATGCCTTACTGAGCAAATTTGGTGAGTAGTTTTATTTTCTGGTTATAATATTGAAGAAAAGTAGCTTGAATCATCTTTGTCTATCACTTGGTAAGCCAGCCTGCTCTGTGGAAAGCCAGGACTTAACTTCCTCTCTCCCGTATACATTGCACTAATGGTTCCTGGGAAAACATAAACAATTTCTTTGAGTTTATAGCTCCTTGTACATCTATAAATATGTGGAAATACCACTCTCAAAGAATGACAGTACAGCAGGGAAATGATGGCTATAACAGACTCCTATTTATGTGGTGCAGTAATTATATCAGGGTGCTACACTGATCAGAAGACTACGATCCTGCAGGCACACCTGCATTAGTAGTGGTTTCATTCTGGGCAGATGTTATTATTGTTATTATTGTTGTTATTGCTATTATTATTATTATTACTAGTCAGTCATAATATTGTCTTTATAGTGAGGATGGCTAATATTTATTTGGAGACTTCCTAAATAGTACTCAGGACTCAGGGAAACTCCCAGTGAAACATGGTCAATTGAGTTGGGTGGTTTAATGCTAGAGCCTGAGGATGTGATGTCAGTTGGACCCTGCAATTCTGGGGACCACCAGGGACACTACAGTAGTGCTCAGAGCCACCTGGACACTTGGAGATTTAAATAGGGCCTTGCTCACTGACCCTGATGCTATCTTCCCATCCCTAAGTACTTAGACTGCATGAGGCTTTGGGCTAACTGTTTGACTTAAATGCTCTGTGTCTTTTTTTTTTTTACTGTTGTAATTAGAAATTTTATGAACAATAGGAACAGACTTTGAATAACAAGTTGAGAATAGAATTTACAGGAAATGTACACAGTAGCTCATATGAAGGGAAAACAATGAGATTTGGTTCAGATAAGTCATGAATGAGAGGTACCATAATGGACCGAGGTGTATGGGAATGAGTTGCAGCTGGAATAAATCTGCTTCAGCCCTTCTCAGAGGAGGTGCAACCCCCTAGTTATAGCTCACGAAGATCATACATGGTGGAGGAGTGCTTCTTCATAGAAGATCCCAGGCTCTAGAGCAGTCGTCTATAAGAACCCAAGACAACATGTTAAACAACATGCCCAGTTTTGTGAACACCACTAAGGCAGTCATGGGAATGTGAGACTTGGTATTGCACCTGGCACATAGGCTCTCTGAACCCCAGTCTCCTTGGCTGTGAAAATGAATGGAGCATGAGCTGCCCACAGTGTCTGAAGGGTTAAAAGTACTGTCTCCAAAGGAAGGGGTGAAACTGAGAGACACTATAAGTGACCAAATGTGTCCGACTTCTAAAACAGATCAACTCTTCCAAATCCAGCTATACTGTGTCACCGATGACCCAAATTTATACTCTGGCACCAGTTTGTTCTGACTTACACAGTCTAGATCAAACCATAAACTGATGTAACATTTACTCTCTGCATGGACTCGAGAGTTCTAAAGATACAGTCAGTGACATTTGCAGCAGTTTCCCAGTTTACAAGCTGTGAGAAATTCCTGTCAAGCCCTCTTTATTTTACAAGCTGTGAGAAAACCTTGTCAAGATCCCCTCTGTGAGAGCTAGAGACAGTCTAGGGGGGAAGGTACTTGTCTTGCATGTGGCTGGCTCAGGTTTGATCCCCAGGACTGCTTAAGGGTACAGTCTCTGAGCCCAGCTAAGAGTAAGCTCTGAGCATAGCTGTATACAGCCCAAGGGGGATGGGTGATGGTGGGGAGAGGAAGAAGTCACACTCCAATTAACTGTCCCACCCCTAAATCTTCAAGTGCCTTCCATCATCTTATCTTTCCAATAGTTCTGTAGTCCTGTTGTGTAACTTGAATAAGCCCAGCTGTATTCCTTGTGGACTGGGGGTGCTGGGCCTCATCAGCTGAGTTTCTACTGGTATTTGGTTAAAACCCTCTTTGCCACATATTGGGACCCCCAACTTAGTAACGGTGGGCATATTTGAGACTTTTTGAATTAGTTTATTTTATTAGTTTATTTTATCTCTAGTCCATGATGGTGAGGTAAATTTAATTGTGCATTGAGCATGGATTATTCACTTGAACCTTCAACAGGATTAAGTTTGTCTTAGTTTGGTTTCTAGCATTTTGATTTTCTTACAAGATTTAAACACATTTTCCTTGGTTGATGTCTTCCAAAGCATTGATTTGGCTTATTTTTTCCTTATAAAATGAGGGATAATATAATTATATTAGTTTGACAGTCTCCAAATTTTAATAAACTCCAAGTTACTATGTTAGTTCTTTTGATTACTATGCTTGGGATGAATTCCTTTCAAAATTTAAGGGAATGTTTTGCTTTCCTAAGTTAATTTTATTATATATGTATAAAATATGTTAGCTTATGTTTCAGCGTTGGTGTGCCATTAAGGTTAAAAGAAATATTGATGTTCATGAATAAAGATCAGGGAAAAAACCTTCTACTAATTGTGTTTATAGTATTTGAACTTTTGAATGAGATGTCACATTATCACTGTCTCATGATATGCTCTTACTTCCAGGGTAAGCTACCATCAAAGTTAATTTTATGTTATGCCTGAGTGAAAGATTCTACTCTTCTATGCTTTTATTATTTGTTGATATCACACAAATGGCATAACTATTTCATCTTATAACCCATAAATCTTTTAGCTTCTTCCCGGTGTGGCCTTAGTGGGTACTACTAGGTTATATGGATTTTGTATGATACATTCTGAGCACATTTACGTGCTCTGAATCAGGATTTAAAGGATGACATAGGCCTTATAGCAGAAGACAGTGTGAAGAGAGATCTTGTGCCTGACCAGCCAGATTCCTACAATTCCAAGGCTTTATTGCTGGAACATGTAAACATATAAACATTTCTCTCATGAATCTTTTCTAATGAAGAAAAGTGGAACTCAGAAAGTATAAGGATCTTGCCAAATACTGGATATTAAATGTCAGAAGTAAAGGATGGAGGAATTTGTTTGGTTCAATGCCAAATTTTGATTGCTACTAGCTTTATGATTGTCAACAATCCCACAAGCCGTAAGGAATGATGGATGATTCCTGAGGGGCTGGGAAAGGCCTTATTAGGAGCTCTTTGTTTGGTTTCCAGAAGCTGGTTTGAAGGTTTAAAAAAGCTATACCAGTATTCAGAGATTTGAGATGTGGACAGAAGCCTAGTTGAGTTTTACCATTTCGTTTTACTGGTTGTATATCTTTTCATGAATTTTGGGATTTTTAGTTCTGCCTTATCTATGTAAATGTCATTATGCTTTGTTTCACTATGGTAAATAAAATAAGATGTTTGTAAAGTTATAGGACCAACATCAGTCATTATCACTAAAACTAAATTATTTTTGGTGGCACTTGGGAGACTCACCAGCAAAGAGTACATCTAAGTGCATCTTTTGATGATGAAGATAATGATAAGCAACAACAGTAATAGCAACAATAACAAATGTTAACACAACAGTTAATGCTTTCTATAGGCCGAGAATCATTGTAAGCATTTCATTGTGATCAATCATTGTAATCACTGTAAGCATTCCCAGTGTATTTAGATTAT
Organism: Sorex palustris; assembly: GCA_028565675.1. Classification (NCBI taxonomy): domain Eukaryota; kingdom Metazoa; phylum Chordata; class Mammalia; order Eulipotyphla; family Soricidae; genus Sorex; species Sorex palustris. The sequence goes on along the minus strand of JAOXYA010144789.1, from coordinate 4,503 downwards.
TAGATTACATAATAATCTTAAGGTAAAGCATGATTGGATATTTCATGAGAACATATAGACAGAGAAAGGCTGGACAGAAATTTAAATCTGTAGTCTTAAGTAGTTTGTCATCTTGATACCCATTAGATATTTTTAAATCAAAATTAAAGAGAGCACTAATTATTTAGTTTTTAGTATGTTTACTTTTGCCATATGAGAAGCTTAAAATTTATTTTTTGCTTAAATAAAATCTTCAATTTTATTAAAAATAGAATTTTACTGATTTGAAATGGTTTTACAATAATTATCACATTTCAGGAATTCAGCTTCATAACTCAGTGATGTGGCTTTGCCTCACCACACTGACCACTGAGTTCTGATGTTATTGCGGTGGTCAGATTGACACCTTTCTGCCTTTCCTTCTCATTTTCCCTTCCTCTTTGATAGCCACCATATTTATTTTTTAGCCAATCTGTTTTTTACAGAGTAAGAGTTATTTTTAGGAGCCAGAGACATAGTGCAATAGGCTAAGTGCTTGCTTTCAGGCAAATAGGAGGTCTGGATTTGATCCCCAGTACCACGTGTTCTTCTGAGCACAGGCAGGAGTGATCCCTGACCACAGAGTTGAGAGTAGTTACCAAGAAATGCTGAGTGCAGCCCTTTCCCCAAACAAAGCGAATTACAACAAATCTAGCAAAAATTTGTTTTTGTACTTTTGTTAATTTGCCTTTGTTATTTATATTTCAAATATGAGAGTAATAGTCTTTCACTTTCTGATCTATTTTCCTTAGTATAGCTACCTCAGGTTCCATCCATGTTATCATTAAAGAAAGGATTTCATCTTTTTTTTTCTTTTTGGGTCACACCTGGCAATGTACAGGGGTTACTCCTGGCTTTGCACTCAGGAATTACTACTGGCGGTGCTCAGGGGACCATATGGGATGCTGGGAATTGAACCTGGGTCAGCCACATGCAAGGCAAATGCCCTATCCTCTGTACTATCACTTCAGCCCCAGAAAGAATTTCATCTTATTGCAAAGCTGATTCAATATTTTAAATTCATTGAGTATTTTTGCATAGTTTTAACATTTATTGGATCTTGGCAAACAATACCTCAGGACCACATACCTCTTCAACACCACATAATTGCTCTCATTTTTTTATAATCAAATATGTTTTTATAGACATACTGTATATTTCTCAGAGAAGAGATTCAGCTAGGTTTTTTTTTACATTCCTTGTTTTCTTAGGAATTGTTAGTAAACACTAATAATTTATAATGTATCTATTATAATCACCATAAAACAAATATACTTCTGGTTCTATTTTGGCTATTATTTAAAAGAACTTAAGGTGGAAAAGCTGGAGTTAACCTGTGAAATATATCATTAAGGAGAACACTGGAGAAAAGGGAAAATACAAGTTGTAATTCAAGGTAATGCTTGTACCCAAGAATTTTCTATAATTGCCAATATGTCTGTTCATTTTGTCATAAATGGACTGAAAATTTTACTACACATTTTCTATAATCAATTTGTCATAGAACTTATGGGGTTTCCAAGAAAAGAAGCAAATCAGGGTTCTGGATAAATAGTACAATGAGGGAGAATGCATTTATGCCCTCTATTGATTACCATCCCATTGCCACATGGTCTCATAAGCATCCCAGATATAGCTCTGGAGGCCTATTAGCTTGGCACACGTAGTCTTGGAGACCTCCAAGCATGGTCAGGGTGGCCCTTTTGGTCCTTGGCACTGCAGAGCCTGAGAAGCACGTCATTTTTGGCCTTATCACTGAACTGCTAGCCTTGTTGGCTGAGCATTGCCAGGGGTCGCCCCTGACTCCTGAGCACAACTGGGAGCCCTCAAGAACAAAACAAAAAGAAGCAAAATAGTATGAAAAGAGAGGCACATATATTCTTTCTATTGAGTCTGAAAATAAAACTAGCCATTAGAATATGTCAAGTGCCTACTGTGTCTTTACAGAGAACAAATGGTTCCTACCCTAAAGAATCTTCTTGAGACGTGATATACTCACACCATTAGTTAGGAAAATAAAACACACCTCTCCGCTGGGCTTGCAGACTGCTTTCCATTTCTGCTATAATTCTTTTTCCTCATATTCCCACTCTTCATGGGGATTTTGTTGAACCTTCTTTACTTTTTGCTACTTCTTACTTCTCACTTCCCCCATCTCACACAGTGACTTGCTTCAAAGATGAAATAAGAGCACCAGCTAGTGGGTGAGGTTGTTCACTTTTATCATAAATGAAAAAATCTCCCTATGTCTGCATTTATTTCATCTTGATATGCAGTGGAGGAGCTGTTCTTCTGTCTCATTAAGAGCAGTTATTTCACTTATACTTTAAAATTTTTCTTCTTGAATACCAATATATGCCACCATTCCTTCTGTTTTGGATACTCAGCAAGACTCTTTCACTGATATTGAAGTATCTCCAAATTCTAAGATATTAAGGAAAGACCTGTAGATTCTGCATCCATATAAAGACCCCTTCATGCTGCATCCATATACTCGACCAACTCTTTTCATCAGATCTTCTTATACAAATTTTTCCAAAGATAATCAGTTTGTGCTCTATCTTCCTTCATCCTACTTCCTTCAAGCCATGTCACTCTGGAGCCACCGAAGTGCACTAACAAGATCTCCAGTAATCTCAGTGTCACTAAACCCTATGGCCATCCTTCAACTTTTTGAGCATTTTAGAATAACTATAAAAGTTTTCTAGTTCTCCAGTTCTGGTGCCACATTCATCAGATGACACATTCATCACATTCATCAGATGCCACATTCATCAGATGCCACATTCATCACATTCATCAGATGCCACATTCATCAGAACTAGTTCTCTAAAGTTCCTTCTGTGTCTTGCAACAAATAATCTGGACTGATATTCTAAGTCTCCACCATTGCTTTGCACTATTCTCCACTTTGCTCTTCATGCTCCACTTACACTCATGTTTTCAGCTTCTTGAGTAGACTTTTCTTCACAGGGCCTTGAGATATAACTCCCCTGGTCTACTTATGTCTTTCTATCCCTCTTACTTTCATAATTTTACCTTGGGTTCAGATCAAATGCCCACATTTCTGTAGAAATCTTCCTTTTTTAACCTTTGTTGGATTCTTGTGAGATACACTTACAAACCTTCATGATTATGTTTCAGCCATATAATGATTGAGCACCCATCCCTCCACCAGTGTACATTTTCCACCACCATTGTTCCCATTGTCTCTCCCACCACCCCCACCCCATGCTACCCCGTGCCTCTGTGGCAGGTACTTTCCTTCTTACTCTCTGATTTTGGGTGTTATGACTTGCAATACAGATAGTAAGAGGATATCATGTTTGATCCTTAATCTACTTTTGGCACCTATCTCCCTCCAATGAGTGATCCCTCCAATTGTCTTTTACTTAGTAGATCCATCTCCATCCCAACTACTGTTTCTCCCAGCACGTGGAGCTGGCTTCCAAACCGTGGCATGATCCTCCTGGTCCTTACCTCTACTATTCTTAGGTGTTAGTCTTATATTATGCTACTTTCTATTCCACAAATGAGTGCAGTCATTCTATGTCTAGTCCTTTCTTTCTTACTGATTTCACTTAGCATGATATTCTCCATGTCCATCCACTTATATGCAAATTTCATGATTTCATCTCTTCTAACAGCTGCATAGTATTTCATTGTGTAGATGTACCAAAGTTTCTTAACCAGTCATCTGTTCTCTGGCACTTGGGTTTTTTCTAGATTCTGGTATAGTGAACAGTGCTGTAATAAACATACAAGTACAGATGTTATTTCTACTGTGTTTTTTGCATCTGTGGGATATATTCCCAGGAGTGATATTGCTGGGTCATATGGGAGGTCAGTTTCTAGTTTTTGGAAGAATATCCATATTGTTTTCAAAAATTTCTGGACCAGTTAGCATTCCCACCAACAATGACAATGAATGACAGTTTCTTTCTCCCTGCATATGCGCCAGCACTAGTTGTTCTTGTTCTTACTGATGTGTGCCAATTTCTATGGTGTAAGAGGATACCTCATTGTTGCTTTGATTTGCACATCCCTGATGATTAGCAATGTAGAGCCTTTTTTTCATGTGCCTTTTGGCCATTTGAATTTCTTTTTTGAGGATGTGTCTGTTTATTTCTTCTCCCCATTTTTCGGTGGGGTTGGAGGTTTTTTTCTTGTAAAGTTCTACCAGTGTCTTGTATAACCTGGATAGTAAGCCCCTATCTGATGGGTATTGGATAAATATTTTTTCCCATTCCATGCACTCTTTCTGTATTTTAGTCATTGTTTCTTTCGAGGTGCAGAAGCTTCTTAGTTTAATTTTGTTTATATTTGTTTCCACTTGCTTGGTCAGTGGTGTTTCATCCTTAAAGATGCTTTTAGCTTCAATGTCATGGAGGGTTATGCATACATTTTCCTCCATATAGCTTATAGATTCAGATTTTATATTGAGGTCTTTAATCCATTTTGATCTGACTTTTGTGCTTAGTGTTA
>JAOXYA010144764.1:0-10037 GCA_028565675.1 Sorex palustris | reverse complement strand
TATGATCCATTTAAATAAGTACTGAGAAACTGGTATGGGAAGAGAGAAAGGGAGATGACTTTGTTCTGGGACTTCCAAGTGTGAATTCTTTTGTGGAAAGAGGCAATTCATTGACAGGAAGTCCTTAATAGCTTTTATCAAAACTTTGAGAAGACATCAAGGCCATGAATGTGGAAAGTAGAAGGGTATATCTCTAAATGGTCTAATTAAGGACCAAATTATATGTGATAATTCACAGGTGTGTTATCAGGTTCAGCACCTGTAAGTTTAATTAAGGTGGGGCTTTTCAGCACAGCCAGCTTTTTTTTAAATCTCTTCTTTTACATCATGTGCATGCTAATTGATGTTTTTATAAACAAACACAACATTCAGTCAAATAGATTTTGTGAGAACCTATTGTATGTGAACTCCTGTATGTGTATGTGTGTAAGAGAGAGCGGGGGAGAGAGACAGAGACAGAGACAAAGACAGAGAGACATAGAGAGATACAGAGACAGAGAGACAGAGAGGGGGAGGGAGAAAAAGAGAAACAGAGGCAGAGAAAGCAAGTATGCAAACTCTGGAGGGGAAATAAATTACTATTGCTTCTAAAAAGGCTAACAGTTCAGAAGTCTAAGAGCATGTGATAAGATTTTAAATATTAACAAGTAAAATTTGATCAAATTCACCAGACAAATTTCAACTCACAGTAATGCAGAATGTTAAAAATAAAATCTACACATAAAAAATGTCTAAAAAGTCTATTCTGATGATGTATTAAAGAGAAATAATATTCACTTTATTACATAGAGCTACTGAAAAATTTTAATGTCATGTTAATGTCAGAAGTAGAGGTTTAAAACATAAAATTATAAATTTCTTTGAAATATACTCATTTCATCAAAAAGTTATACTTTACTGTTCTCATTTCTTTCAGTAGACTCTATGAAGTATTTTCAAAATAAGCAAAATCAGAGTAATTACTATATGCAAATGTTTATAATACTGTAAGTGGAGTTCATAATGCCTCTCCTATTTTTTCTCGCAACTCCTGCTGTATATAATAAATAGTAAATGATGATAAAACTGTTTCCTCTTGCTTGAAAGCATTACAAAATTAAATTTTGAAGAAAGTCTGCATATTTTTAGCATATCTTCAGATTTTCTGTTGTAATTAAACTTATAAAGATTCAATTTACACATTTTGTTTCTCTTGAAAAAAGTTTTCATTTGTTAAAAAACAAAGTGAAAACTAAATGATGCCAGAATTTAAATAGTTCAATAAGGTTCAAACATATGGTCATCAAGTATTTCACACAGGCACAGTGTTTTTCTAATTTCAATTAAATTATTTAGAATTTAGCTCCAGAAATTAACTTTAGAGAAATCAAAAGATACAACTCTATCAAACTTTAGGTTCAAATAGCTAAATCCAGAAGAATATTTAAAAGTAGAAAATAGTTCATAGTGCAATTTGAACCCATTATAACAGTTAATGTTTAAAAATTATTTTTTTAGTATTTAATGCTTTTAAATGTTTTAGAAGTACATCTCCATTAATTCAGTATATATTTCAGTATATATTTATATTAATTCCTATTTTAGATGTTTTAGTAGGATATATAAAGACCTTTGTATAACAAATCTAAATCACAATGTTTCTGAACAAAAGCTTTGACTTTCAAATACAGAGAGTTCTACAATCAGTTAAATGCTCAGTGCATAATGGTTAAATTATTTCATTATATCAATTTGATAACTACATGATTTTAAAATTAATTCTGACAAAATATATTTATTAGACTCACATTCAAAAACTTGTGCTCTTCTCTGATATTTCCTAAACAAATCCAAGGAAAATTACAATAGCATATTTTATTTTCTTTAATTTATGTTTTATGTTATAAAGCTAGATATTTTGAATCAGTATTCTAAGGATACAATAGTTAATTTGACATTTATAATTTTCTGAGAGAAACTGGAGTGAGATAAAGAGGTCTGTTTCTCTCTGTAGTTAGTTTAAGCTACTTTATTCCATTTTACAATAAAAAGGTAGAACTATCAAGTAGAGATGCTGTAACAATAAATTTTGGTGGTTATTTTCCCCTCTTTTGGATTTTTCTGTAAACTCCTAAGCCACTTTTTTTTAAAATCATGATTCCTCTCCATAGAAGAGAATTCCCAAAACAAGGAACTGACTTTTCCTATTACAAGTGCCAATTCTGTAAGTGGTTTTAGTGGTTTGAACATTTGTCCAGAGTAACAAGAGAGAAACCACTAACCTGTATCATATAGACCACCAAAGAGCCATCAGGCTCAAGTGGCTTTCAGTCACCATCAACCTCAGCTCTCTAAAAATATAATTTCATAAATTTTACAATCTGTAAACTTTATAAGAAATGATCTAATATTTCCTGTGTTTCTGGCCAATTTTTACTGTTCCATATTCTAATAGCAACATAAAAGGGCACTAAAATATGAAAATAATAAACTAAAAATTTAAAGACATTATAGTATAAATCATAAAGCTACCGACTCTGTTAGCTGGCCAGTTTGAATTTCTTCACAGGGATGAAGCAGTAATAGAAAGTAAAAATGTTATTGAAGTCAATGTGATGCTAAGGTTTTGTTTGTGGAATTAGGAGCTTAACTGCCTGTGTTGAAATCCGAGCTATTTTCTATTTGCCTATCTGATGAACAATTTGATTCCTCTGGACAGTAAATGATTTATACTTTTCTTCTATATAAATAATCATTTGCTATGAAATAATGATTATAGTACACTTTCAGCCTCCTTCTGTACAAAATATACATCAGCATTATATCTCACATATAGGTATATTGTGAGGAAAATCAGATCGAGAGGGTATTGATAAATGGTAAGCAATATTTGAGAGTTGAAATGCTCTGCTAACTTTACCTTGATTACATTTTATCTTTAAAATAAAACAAAACAAAACACACTTGACGCATCATGATTTGATTTATAATACTGTAGCAATAGGGTTTCACACACAATGTTACAATACACCCTTCACCAGAGTGTCCCTGGTCTTCTACACACTACCATGCACCACAATCAAAACCATAAAATGTCTTCCATGATGGTCAAATCAGTTGTGTAGAACAGTTTTTACTTCATTGGTCTTGGGCCATTTGTTATCCCTAACCCCTATATTAATTCATACATTTTATTGCTATTTTAAGTTAAATTTTAGAGTGTATGTCTAAACTACATCTCTGCTTTGAAGCTACATATTGCAAACAGGACCCCCTAATATAATTCTTATTTGAACTGTGTCTTGAATAGTCTGGAAGAGAATACCAGAAGGAGAAAGGTGATCCATGGGAAATAGAATATCTATTTTTCCTCTACATTCTATCTTCCAGCAAGTACATGAAAAGATTTCAAAAACATCGTCTGATGGGTGGATGTTGGAAAACTCCAAATTTAGATTTGGGGCTAGTAAGTCTTTTAAGTCACACATTAGCACAGAGAAATGATCCACATGAAGATCGCAAGAGAGAAACTAACAGATGTGGAGAGGAAAAGGTTATTGAATCTCTTGAGCAGTAAGTCTCTGTGTTTGAGCTTGAAATAAGGCTGGCTAAATTCTGTCTTCTCTGCTCTGTTTGAATTCAAAAAACAAAGATAGGCTTAACATAGTGAACTTAGATTAGTGATTTGTATTTATTCCAATTAAATGATCCTTGCCTCTAATACTGTCACTGTCCTCCCATTGTTCATTGATTTGCTCGAGTGGGCCCAGTAACATCTCCATTGTGACACTTGTTACTGTGTTTGCCATATTGAATACGTCAGGGGTAGCTTGCCAGGCTTTGTTGTGCAGGCAAGATACTCTTGGTAGCTTACTGGGCTCTCTGAGAGAGGCAGAGGAATCAAACCTGGGTTGGCTGGGTCGGCCGTGTGCAAGGCAAATACCCTACCTGCTATGCTATCGCTCCAGCCCATGTTATCTACATAGGGCCTCTAATTAGTCCCATAAAAGCTTATAATCCATCATAGATATAGATATAAATGCAGAATGAAATTAAGGATCTGCTGCCCCTTATCAGAATGACTTGGTGGGAAAATACCTGTGGAATTCCACTTTGGAACTTGGAGCAGACATCTTGATTATTCCTCCCCTTCTCCAGTCTGAAATGGAAACTCATCTTCAGATCATTGATTGCTTGGAACTGAGTCCCCTTTATAGTAGGGTCTTCTGGATGCTGGCACTGATCAGTGGGAAAAGAACTTAAGGGGAGATAAGGAACCAGGATGTGGACAGGAAGGTTGGAGTTAGAAGAGTAGCGAAAATTGGTGTCACTCTGTTCGCTTCACCAGGTCTCCTTTCACTTCCTTTCAGTTCATCCGTTTGCACACCTGGACTCGGCACTTACATTCTTTCTTCCTCACTGTTTTTGTCCTCTGTGCTAGGAGCCCGGCAGTAGCTGCTGAGGGATTACCTGATCCGAGGATAAGTAGTAAATTAAAGGCAGTGTTTTCCTTTTCCTTCCCTGCAGTTTCCCTTAGCCCATCTGAATAGGGTGCTGGGACAGTGAGGAGTGGCATGCAGAAACTAGATTTTTGTGATGCTACTGGTGTGGTAGAAGGAACATAGGTCAACAAAATATGGTTTTCCATTTTGTCTGTAGCAGAGGTTGCTTTGAGAAGAAATCTTTGTTTCAAATTATGATTAGCTAGTTCTAAAGTTGGAATAGAGGTTTACTTGCATTTTCTTCTCTGTACCTTCAAGAGAAACAAGTACTTGGTTATATTGCTTGTTATAACTAATGGAATTACTGAAAAATACTGAAATTAAAGAAAATTTGTGGGGATCGAGAGATGATAGTACAGTGGGTAAGGCATTTGCCTTGTCTATGGCTGACCTGGATTTTTTCTTATTTTTTTGCTTTTTAGGTCACCCCCGGTGATGCACTGGGGTTACTCCTGGCTCTTCACTAAGTAATTACTCCTGGCGGTGCTCGGGGGACCTGGGAATTGAACCCAGGTCAGCCGCGTGCAAGCCAAACATCCTACCCATTGTGCTATTGCTCCAGCCCAGTACGGCTGACCTGTATTAATCCCCCAGCACCCTGTATAGTCTCCTAAGCACCTCCAGGAGCAATTCCTGGGTGCAGAGCCAGGAGTAACCCCTGAGCATTGCCGGGTGTGACCCAAAAAGCAAAAAAATAGAAATAAACAAGAGGGGGAGAGTGAGTCAGTCGATATAGTTACAGTTTTAGAAATGTCTAAATATTATTTATGAAAAACATTCAATAGTGTTATGAAAGTATAGTAAGCAAAAATATGATTATTACTAAAAACGCACTTATCTGCTTTTGTGCCATCTCCTCTTCTGTACCCCAATTTCAGTTTGAAAGCTGAGTGGCTCTACAGCCAAGGCAAAGGAAGAGCATATCGGCCTGGCCAGCACATTCAGCTTGTCCAGTATTTGGCTACAGTCTGTCCGCTCTCTTCTACGCTGGGTCTTCAAACTGCAGAGGATGCCAAGTTGGAGAAGATTCTGAGCAAGCAGAGGTAATCTCATATATTTGTTGCAGCTGATGAATCCCCAAGTGGAAATACCCAGGTCTTTGCGGCAGTGTTGAGGCAAGCACTGTGGCCCACATTTCTGGGTGCTCTTGTCACTGCAGCATTCTGCAGGGGAGCTGAGTCATGCACTGGAGTATGACTTAGCAACTGCACCTGCGAATTGCTTCTCGCTGAGGGAGCCAAGCAGTACGGAGTAGGGGATTTAAAAAAGTAGCTCTCCTTTTAGTGCATGTATTTAAAATGCTCACAGTGAGGCGATTGTGGAAATGTAAATGCGTGCAAAGAAATTGGAAACTGCTCTGGCATATCCTCTGGGAAGTGAGTGTAGAGCTACCACACACCCAGCACAGTGAGGGTGCAGTGCTCCAGGGGGGTTGCTGAACTGCTCGCAGAGGTGCTTCCTAAGGGCTGTACTTCTAGTTCTGTGCTCACTGGGGCTTAAACACCTTTGTTTTGCCCATTAACCCCTGACTGTGGTGTGACAGAAATTGGTTTTGGCTCTGGGGATCACAGAGAGCAGAACTGTTAGGATCGTGCTGAGCACAGATGGTGTCATTGGGATCTTTTTCTTGCTTAAAAGGAAGGTGTTTTATGCCACAAAGCTATTCCTTCAGGCCTTGCATCTCTTTCCTTTCTTTTTTTTTCTTTTTGTTTTTTGTTTTTTGCACCACACCTGCTGATGCCCAAGGGTTACTTCTGGCTCTGCACTTAGGAATTACTCCTGGCGGTGGTCAGGGGACCATATGGAATACCGGGAATTGGACCTGGGTTGGCCATGTGCAAAGCAAATGCCCTGTTCATTTTTCTATCCCTCAGGCCTTTGAATGTTGGATAACATTGGGTTGTCCTTGCTCCTCCTGCAGGAAGCTTAGGGAGCCATCCCACACTGTGCCCCTGAGACACACCCAATTCCATCAGACACTCCTAGTCCTATATTACTTTTCTCTTTCCTTTATGTCACTTGTATGGTTTAGCAATGTCCTTTTTGTATAGACACAGGAAGGCAGTTCATGCCATGCTTTGATACAAAGAAATTAATTGATTCCAATATGATATTTGCTCCTCGGCATCCATATTTACTTGACTTAAGCCTCAGTTGTCCTTAGTTTCTCGCACTCCAAAAGCAGGGTCCTGATGAAGGGACTGGATATAAGCTACCTGTTGATGTCCACTTTTGATGCCAGAGTAGCTTACTGGTAAGAGGGGCAGAGGACTTTGAGGTCTGCAAGGAGGCTGGGATGATGGAACTATGATGACTGGGACTACAGCCAAAACTGTGACTATAATTGTGCTATAAGGGAAAAGTCAAACTACTCTAGAGAGGAGAGAGAGACTGTCTACAGGCCAGCCAGTGGTCCTGTTTCTCCATTCCCTGGTCCTTCGTCCGTTAGTCTGTCTCCATGGGCCAGCCAGTGGAATGATTCCCAGACACCGAATGCTCAAGTGCTGCGTGTTCCCATGCCTTTTCTGAAACTCACACTTGAATTTGAATTTTTTTTTTGGCTTCGGTTTTTGGGCCACACTTAACAGTGATCAGGGCTTACGTCTGGCTCTGCACTTGAGGAATCACTCCAGGCAGTGCTTGGGGGGCCTTTTGGGATGCCTGGGATCGAACCCAGGTTGGCTGCATGCAAGGCAAGAACTATGGCTCCAGCCCCCTGAAACTTGATGATGAGCAGTTGGGAAGAATCGTAACACTGCATTATCAGCATTAGACTAGATCTATTTCATTTACATGTGTAACAGATTGTCATTTACAGAGCAGAAATGTGATTCACCCATTCAGCCTCACTTAACATTTTGTCTTTGTGTTACTAACTTGGTGTGGAAGATTCGCCATTTTACCTGTGTACACTGTTCTTTTAGAAAAATATAAGCAGATGGGAGCACTTGCAATCTAAACATAGGGCTCTGAGAGATATTTTAGTGGTTAAGGTACTTACCTTGCGTGCTGCTAATCGCCCTGGGTTGTTCCCTTGGCACTGCATGTGGATCCCCAAGGATGGCCAGGAATGAAGCCAGAGCACAGAGCACTGAGCACCGCCCAGTATGACCTAAATCCTCTTCCCCTTAGTTGTCCTCACAACTAAAAGCCATGTATATAAATACAGATAGTGCAAACTGGTGGAGCACATGCCTAGCATATGGAAGGCCCTCAGTTCAATCCTTGGCGGGCTGGCAGTGCTCAGACCACGTATCACCAGCCTGGGGAGTGCTCCCTTTAAAAACACAAACACATTTTGCAGAAATACTTCTTTGCTTCATTTATCCCAGAGACCATGCTTTGAATGTGCATATACATGTTTATGAGGGTGTCTGTCTCTGCAAGGGCTGGAGAACATGCTTTGCTTGTGGGAGCCCTATGTTTGATACCCAGCATCATGTAGTCCCTGGAGCACCAAGCCAGTCTCCAAACACCACTGAGTATGGCCTAAAACGGTACAAAACAAAACAAGTAAAAATAATTTACCTCAGCACAGCCAACCCAAGAGCACCGTATGACCAAATCCAAGCACCTGTTAGGCCTGGCATTACTGGACCATATATGGGCATGGCCCTTGTGCCTATGAACATAGCCAGGAATGCCTTTCACCCCAAAGCAGGTGGGATGAGAATGGACCTTCTTGGACCTAGATGTGGTTCAAGTTCTTGAGCACAGCATGTTTCAACCTTTTTATACCTGCGCAGACCATCACATTAGAACCCTTATACCTGGCACCAGTCCTGCACACTGGTACAGACCAGGAATGATAAGCCAGGTGGTAGGGCAGTGGTTTTCAACCTTTCTATGCCTATTGACCTGCCACCTGTCTAGTAGTTGCAAACCACTGGTCTACTGTCTAAATCTTGGATATGTGAGAGTCTGGGTTCTACACCCGTTACTGCATTGCTCCCTGAGTATTGCCAGGTGCTACTGCCAACTGTGGGCCACACAACAACTAAGAACTTTGTAGCCAGAGACATAGTACAGCAGGCGGGAACTTGCCTTGCACACTGCTGACTGGGTTCTATCCCTGATACCAGAAGTCCCACCAGGAGTAAGCCCTCATCACAGAGCCAGGAGTAAGCCCCGAGCACCACTGGGGTGTGGTCCAAAAAACAGAACAACAACAAAAAAGGTAAAAAATGCTTTTGTGTGCTGGGGATTAAACTCATGCTCAAGGCAGTTGCTCTGTCAATTGTGCTATATCTCCAGACCAGAAATAGGAGTAAGTTTTTTTTTCTATCCAGTGATTTCAAATGAGACTTTGTAAGTTGATAATGATTAAAGGTATCTAAACTTGGACAGGGGTTGCATATAAAGGTATCTACTTTGATAAGTTGTAAACTTCTTACTTTTTGACCTTGTTAAACTTAGGAAACAGAAAAGCTTTCTCTTTGTGGTTTGTTATATCTTGTGTTATTGGATATATATATATTTTTTAGGTTTCACCAGAGGCAATTAATGAACCAAAGCCAAAATGAAGAGTTGTCTTCTCTTGCTCCTACTGAAACAAGGGCACCCCTTGCACCTGAGAATTCAAGCCCTGTTCAGGATTGCCAGATAGTCCAGGAAAATGGTAAAAAGTTAATTGATTTCCTGTTTCTTACCTCCAAGTAATTTGTTCTTTTAGGTGTTAGAAAACAGGAAAAATACATATTTAACTTTTATTAGTTTGAAACTTAGAGGATCATTTTAATCATATATGTATATAAACACATATATGTATTATTGCTTACACATAATTTATTTTTGAGGGGGGTGTTCACACATGGTGTTCAGAACTTATTTCTGGCTCTGTGCGAGGAATCACTTTTAGTGGGGCTCAGGGGACCAACCGTATGGGGTGCTAGAAATTGAACCTGAGTCAGTTGCATGCCTTACCTACTGTAATATCTCTAGCCCCTATGCCTGTCACTTTTAAAAGCAATCTTATAACAGAGAACTGTTATAATTTGTATTAATCTGATATTTTGTTTATTCTTAGAATTATTTCAAGAACTTATTTTCTTTGAAGTATTTAATGTTTTAGAGGCATATTGGAGGAGATCACTGAAGGCATTTTATTTAAAGGATTAGACTCCATTGAAAAAGATTGAGCTGCAGTCAGAGAGATAGTATTTCTGGCCCTAGTTAGTAACCCCCAGGTTTTATTCCTGGGTACCACAGATGGTCCCCTGAGGCCCTGAGAAATGATCCCTGAGTGCAGAGCCAGGGAGTAGTGTGCCCCCCCCACCAAAAAAATGTGTATTTTTAAAAACACCTCTCTAGGGCAGGAGAGATAGTTAAGGGTATAAGGTGCTTGCTTTGCTTATTACTGCTCCATTTTGATCTCTGGCACTACATTTGGTCCCCAGAGCACTGCCAGGAGTAATCCCTGAGTATAGCCAGGTGTGAGCAAAAAACAAACCAACCCCAAAGCAAACCAAAAGCCTCTTTACTCACCCCGCCCCCACCTCCAAAAAATGTGGGAAAACTGCGAAGTGATAGATGTATAACTAGATGGGGGAAACTCCT
>JAOXYA010144729.1:0-10037 GCA_028565675.1 Sorex palustris | reverse complement strand
GATATTTGCATGACTGAGACCTAAACCTGAAAGCTTTGTAACTTTTCCCACAGTGATTCAATAAATAAATAAAAAATAAATAAATAAATTTTTTTTAAAAATGAGAAGACCTGGGTAAGATACAGCAAAGCTCCCCTGACATAATCAACTCTAAGAGGAAAAATCTGTGTATTGAAATGTCTTAAATGGATTAAAATATCAAGAGGATTCAACTAATTAATATGTGTGCACCCAGTATTGGAGAAGACAAGTATGTTAGACAAATTCTCACATCTGAGTGAAAGGATAGCTAAAAAAAATAACTGTACAAAAATTTAATTCCCCATCTTCATCAATGGATAGATCTTTTTGAAGTACTATATCACTCACCCTCTTTCAGTTCTTCCAATTCATTGTACAAATGAGGATTTCTGGATTCTAAGTACATTTCTTTGCTAAGTAGACCATCCATTTCCCCTTAACATTAAATACACATCTTATTTATAGATCCTGATATGTTGCTAATAAAGTGAATAAAGAAAATTATATATATTTTACATGAATCCTGAAATATAGTAGCTATATTTTTTTTTAAAAATTCACTATCATTCTGAGTTTGAACAAAGTGAAGCTCACCAAGTCACTTGTCAATGGAATATACTCACTGGTCTGTTAATACAAGTCTTAAAATATGAAAACAAAATTAACAAAGCAGTTTACTATCATGACAAATTCAAACTGCACAGAGGGTTGGATGTCTTCTCCTGCTAGTAATCTCACCGTTATGTGTGCAAAACCCATGAAGCGAAGATCAACCTTTCCCACCCTTAAAAAAATAAGAAAAATAAATCATGCTGATAAAAATAGAAAAATATTGCCAAAGTTGATGACACATGATGTTAAAAATCCTACCTCCAGGGGTCAGAGAAATAGTATAGCAGGTAAGGCAGCTGCCCTATACGCAGCCAATCTGGGTTCGATCCCAAGCTTCCCATATGGTCCCCTGAGCCTGCCAGGAGTGATTCTTGAGTGCCGGCCAGGAATAAGCCTGGAGCACTGCCGAATGCAGCCCAATCTTTCCCCACCCCACCAAATCCTACTTTAATGTGGCAACCACAATTGCTATCTCCATGAGTGTGTGACAATTTGGCTCCATCTAGTCTGAACTTTCAGAAGATGTTGAGCTATTTGCTTTTAATAGAACTTGTACATATGTCAAACATACCATATGATTGCATGTAATGTGTAAGATACAACACGTTAGTGATCCCTAGAGTACTACAGTAATACTAATGTAGTAATGCTAATGTAATTACACTAATCTTTTCACATCCTAGATTTACTTTGTGGTGAGAGTATCTGAAAACTAATCATGCATTTACTATAAAATTATCAACTGGGGAGGTTGGAGTGATAGTACAGCGAGTAGGGCATTTGCCTTGCATGCGGCCGACCCGGGTTCAATTCCCAGCATCCTATATGGTCCCCTGAGCACCGCCAGAGTAATTTCTGAGTGCAAAGCCAGGAGTAACCCCAGAGCATCGCCAGATGTGACCCAAAAAGCAAAAATAAATAAATAAATAAATAAATAAATAAAATTATCAACTGGGGCCAGGGAGATAACATAGCAGTTAAGGCACCTGCCTTCGATGCAAAGACCTGGGCTCATTCCCAGGCATGAGCCTTGAGTACAGAACCAGAAGTAAAGCTGGACACAGCCAGCTGTGGCCCAAAACAAAAAATAATAATTAATTAATTAAATTCTAAACTAAGCCCATCAAATTATACTTTAAATCAGTAGGTTAATTCATCTATATAAATGCAATTTTGTACCCATTAACCGGAAAAGGACTCCCTAGCTTTCTATGCCGTGCCCTGTAACCACTGTTCCACCTGTTTTCAATTGTTCTTCCAAAGAAACTGGCACAACTGCTCTTTGTCCAGCAAGCCCATCAGCTCCATTTTCCAGCCATGTGTGCTCACTTGGCATCTCTGTGACATATGTTGGTGATTCGGTGTTTCCCGCTCTCTCGTTATTGTCATGATGATTGTACATGTTGTGGCGCTCTGTAACCTGTGATCGATGATCTTGGGTGTGACTGCTCCAGTTGTTTGGGTGGATCATGGACCACCTCAGAGTGAGACTTATTTGAGAACCTTGTGTGTGTTCCAACAGCTCCACCCCAGCAGCCTCGGGTTCTCTCTTTCCCCTTCAACCCCCTGATTCCCTGAGACACAACAATATTGAAATCAGGTCCGTTAACAACCCGACAAAGAGACTGCTCATTCTGCGGTCCAGTGAAATAGAGTCGCGCATTTCTCATATTAAATTGAAAGATCAAATAGCTAAGCTTAGTGAAAAAGACATCTTGGAAGACAAGACGGGCCCAGAGCTAAACCTCTTGCGCCAATCAGCACATGAATACAAAGAAAAGATGTTGAAGGAAATTAAAAGTGCTACTCAGTAAACACATAACTGATTTTTTTAAAATAAAAGCAAAACGCACTTATAATGGAGAAAATGTGAGTGAATCAAGCAAGTCGCAACAACCCCTTAAGATAAGCCTCGTCCAAGGTAAGGACCAAATGCTCTTTGATTCTGTGAAAGCAGAGAGGTGAGAATGCTGTGGAAGAAAAGTGTGATGCTCACAGAGACTGTTTTGTGAGGTGAAGTAACATCTCTAGAAAAGAAGACTGTAAGGTGAGTCACAGAAATGGAGGTAGCAGCTGCAGCAAGTTATCCGAGAGATCGAGCTTAGATTATTGATGAAGGCAGCTACACTAAATGATTGGTTTGTTCGATATTATTTTTACGCTTGAAGTTAACACCCAGTGGAAGCTGAGAGACAAACATTTCACCTGGCAGTGTTCTGGCACTACTTGGTGCCAGGGACGGAAGCCAGCATCTTACGCATGCAAAGACATGTGCTACAGGGCCGGAGCGATAGCACAGCAGGTAGGGCATTTGCCTTGAACGCGGCTGACCCGGGTTCAATTCCCAGCATCCCAAATAGGCCTCCCGAGCACCTCCAGGAGTAATTCCTGAGTGCATGAGCCGGGAGTAACCCCTGTGCATTGCCAGGTGTGACCCAAAAAAGCAAACAACAACAACAAAAAGACATGTGCTATAGCTCTAGAACTGCCTCCCTGATAAACAATCGATTTCCATTATAGATCAACAGCTATCTTAGACTTTCATAGCTATAAAACAGAAGTCAATGGCTGATTTCCTCATCAGGGACCACTGCAGCAGGTGACTTGCACTTAAGGCCAATGCTTATTTGCCATTCTGATCATCTTAGGACCTTTAAGAATGATACGAAGTCAACCCGTGCTCTGTCAATGAAATCACAAAACCATCTTGAAATAAATGATTAAATATGTCTATACCATGGTTTATTGAACATCTTTATTCTACTCTTGAAACCAGCTTCTCAGGAAATAAAAAGAATTTTTTACAAAATATTACCGTTCAATAAATGGTGCACCTGGCCACCCAAAAGTGCTGATGGAGATTACAAAAAAAATTAATATTTTGTAAGTTCTAACAAAACACCTATTTATGCAGTCTATGGGTTAATAAATAATTTCAGATTTCAGATTTCAATACTTATTTTTAAAATACATTTCTTAAGGTGATGTTTGCCATGGCTAGTGATTGCTATGATAGATTGGGAAAAGTCAATAGAACACATTAGGGAAATAATACACTATTGTAGATGCCATTAAGAATGGTTTTGAAACTGCTGAGAACTTGTTGAAATGACCAAGAGAAAAGGATTTAGAATACTATCTAAACATTGTTGATTATGCAGGTGCAGAATTTGAAAGCATTGATTGACCCCAATTTGAATGAATTTCTTCTCTGGATCAAGCTCTACCAAGCAGAGTGGCATACTCAAGAGAAATAAATATTTCATGAAAGAAAAAGTCAATTGATGTGGTAAACTTCACTGTGGTCTTATTTAACAGAATGAAACAGCCACTCACCCTTGAGCAGCCAACATCCTCACCATGAGTAGCCATCAATACCAAGACAAGACCCTCCACCAGCAAAGGGACTCACTGAAGACTTTTTTTTTTTTGGACATAATGCCAAGGTACATTTAATAGACCATGACATAGATAAACATAATGTTTAGATGCACTGGGAAGCTAATAGTTTCATTTGATTTACCTTATTTCAGTATTCATTTCATAGTGATGGTCTAAGACAGAACCCGTATGAGCCCCAAAGTAACTATTCATCACTAGGGTAAGGTTCTGGTCAACATCAACTTAATCAAGACTCAAGTTATGAAGAAAATACAAATCTTGTTCTTTCTCCACCTGTGTTCAAATTTGTAAACTTCTTTGTTAACTCAGAAACATTAACACATTAAGAAAAACGAAAACAATTTGCCATAATATTTCTCTGAAACATATCAGAGTATCTAGAGATGGAACTGGAGATGCCATGAAAATACGACAAAGCATCTTTAAGGTTCTAGTTGGGCTTTTAAAACTCAAATATCAAAAACAAGGTAAAGAGGGAGAAGAATATTCACTCACCGAATGAAACCACCTGGACTATCTTCTCCCAATGTCCATAAGGGAAGGTGTGAAGAGAGCAGGAATAGAAGCCAACATCAGCTTCAGAGGCATTGTGAAAAAACAAGGTCATATCATTGGGAGTCCCAGTTACATTTAAAAAGGAAACCTTGTCAGCGTAACCTTCTCTAATGTCCATGCCATGGGTTGGGTTGAAGATCGCTATGGACTCCTTCTCCGTGGTGTTGATCTTGAACCACTCCATCTGGGTTAAGGTGCCCGCTGATGGGTACACACACTCCAGAGTCATATTCTCAGCAAGTCTGACAGTTGTATCCCAAAACATCTCTCTACATAAAGCTGAAAGATACAGCACATTGATTCCATCATCCAGACACCAGAGCACCAAACAGTTATTTATAGCTTATTCTAAGATTCCTCAGATATACAGACACTAAACCGGGATGCTGGTTAAGGCTCCCAGCTTCTTAGTTTGCAACGGTTTCCACTACTGATCATTGGAACCTGAGTTTCTCTGAACAAGTAAGGAAGACTCTAATCCCGCTAAAGAGCACCATAAATTCTGAATGAATTATAAGATCAAAACAGGAGTTCACTTTTAAAATGAAGACATTATCTTTACCTTTGTGTGCATGAAGAATTGTCAGGAGGAAAGGAAGATAATCCATCTCTGGAAATGGTTTTGGAGCCCTGCGCGATACAAATGAAAATTCTTTTGTTACGAGCAGAGGCCAGCACAAGGAACTGTTTCCTTCCTCTCCGATGGTATCAACAGTCTTGTCTGTCTAAAGCAGAGACAAAGGAAAAAGAGGTTTTGGTTTCAAAATCTGGTTTTCTCTCTCACAGGGAGGGCAAATTCGAATTATTTCTCTCTCGGGGAAAGAGCTTATTCTCCAGCTTCCAGCTTCTATGAAGATTCATTCATTGAGTAAATGTTGGTTGAGAACCACTCTCTACTGTCAGCGGTGAAGAGCTGTCGGTCCGTTGTTTCCCAAGTCCTCGCCATGGAGGAGCGTCTATGGACATGGGAGGGGACAGGAACTCAAAGAAGACAGAACTGGGCAAGGGGACATTGGTAAACGCATGGAAGCAGGAATGTAGAAAGAGGGAGGAAGACAGTGTTTTGCTTTTGGAGAGAAGCCAGGAAGTCTTTCCCCAACACACAAGACAAAAAGACCAAAGGGAGGGGCCTGCGGCTGGTGGGGTGTGGGTAAGCGGCCTTGAAAGAAAAAAAAATGTGAGACCGCGTGGAGCTCTTAGCAGAAAGAAGTGGGGAAAGGGTATAGGTCAGCCAGGTTATGAGTCAACTGGACAGCGAAGGACTAATTGGCTGTATGCAATGTACTTAAGGCAGTCTACTCTTATGATAAAGGCTGGAGCGATAGCACAGCGGTAGGGCGTTTGCCTTGCGTGCAGCCAGCCCGACTGAGCTGGGTTCAATTCCTCCGGCCCTCTCAGAGAGCCTGGTAAGCTACCGAGAGTATCTTGCCCTCATGGCAAAGCCTGGCAAGCTCCCCGTGACACATTCGATATGCCAAACACAGTAACAACAAGTCGCACAATGGAGATGTTACTGGGCCTGTTTGAGCAAATCGATGAACAATGGAGGACAGTGTTTGTGTTGTTTGACTTCTAAGTGTTCATCTGACTCTTGCAAAAATGTTACAATATGATGGTTGGAATCTACCACAAGTACATGTGGGGTGGAGGGTAGGTAAGATAGAGAAGGGACCAATATGACAAGAATAGTTGGAAATGACCATACTGGATAAGAACTGGGTGGTGGGGCTGGAGCGATAGTACAGCAAGTTGGGCATTTGCCTTGCATGCGGCCAACCAGGGTTGGATTCCCAGCATCCCATATCCCCGAGCACCACCAGGAGTAATTCCTGAGTGCAGTACCAGGAGTAACCCCTGAGCATCGCCAGGTGTAACCCAAAAAGAAAAAAAAAGAACTGAGTGTTGTTAAAAATAGGTAAAAAGTAAGTAAAGGGATATACTCGACAACATTTCAGTATCTGAAATGCAAACCAGAATGCCCAAAAGGAGAGAGAAAGAGGGGGATAGAGTGAGGGAGAGAGAGAGAGAGAGAGAGAGAGAGAGAGAGAGAGGAAAAGTTTCCTGCCATAGTGGCAGAAGAGGGGGTGGTCGATGATGGGAGGGAACCTGGGGACACTGGTGCCAGGAAATATACACTGGCAGAGAGATGGGTGTGAGAACATTGTACAACTGAAACCTAACTAAGAACAGCTTTG
Source organism: Sorex palustris (assembly GCA_028565675.1). Classification (NCBI taxonomy): domain Eukaryota; kingdom Metazoa; phylum Chordata; class Mammalia; order Eulipotyphla; family Soricidae; genus Sorex; species Sorex palustris. The sequence goes on along the minus strand of JAOXYA010144729.1, from coordinate 3,252 downwards.
TAAGGGTCTATCTCACAGTGATTCAATAAAAAAAATTAATTAAAAATGTTACAATACATTGCTTCAATAAAAATAAGCAATATTGTCTTATGTCAACTAGTCATTTTAATCAAAACAAAATCCAGGCCCAGGATGGGGGGGGGGGCATTAGGAAATGGAATGGTTTAGTTCCTCAGCGGAACAGACTGAAACGAAGCTGGCGCTGGCTTGGACGGAGATTCCAAGGGAAGGGAGGCCCACCCTGGCCGTTGGAGACCACAGCAGTCGCTCCTACTGCATCACACATGGGCCTAGGCTCCCCTCGAGAGGAAGGAGCTCATCTCTGACAGGAAGAGTCTGGACGAGCTGGAAGGCGCAACTGAGACAAGTGGAGAACAGAAAGTGACAGACTCAGCTGTTGACAGGTGGCATCCTATGGCCCCAGGAGGCTTTCTCAAGACGTTCCCGGAGCCAGTACCAGCTGGTCACCATCCATGGAACATTCCACTTTCAGTTCTTCCAAACGAAACTGTGCCCACTCCCCTTGCCCCACACCTACAGGAAACCTCCTCTTGTTGAAGTCCTCATTGTCCCAGGGATGTGATAACCACCTACAAACAACCTCTGCTGTTCTGTGGTCAACTTGACTTAGGCAGGAAGGAAGACAGGGAAGGCCCCCTCCCCAGGCGATGGCAGTAAATTTCCTAGGAAGTAATAGCTCTGAAGTTGTGAAAGCCAACGTGGCAGAAAACAGGAACTAAGGCCTGATAAGACGCTCATCTTACTCCAGCAACAGACCCTGAGGAAATTGGACACGTACTCATGAAGGAAATTCCTCAAATACCCTTGACCTCTCCCTTAATCCGATTAACTTTAGTGATTCAGCTCAGAGAAGACTTCAGAATGTTCCAGAACAAGACATCCCAAAGAGATACTCTATAAAGTCCCCCTTGAACAAAGGAAGGGTGCATATGCTGCCCGAGTCCATGTGCTGCTTATGCCCACGTGGCCGAGCACATGTGGTTCCCAAGTACATGTGTCGCCCGCATCTCCCCTCTTGAGATGTGTACTTTCATGCTTTCATGTCTAATGCTGGGATGTGTGTAGGGGTCTCTCCACCCTTGGAGAAGCCCGGGCTCTCTCTTGAGCACGTTACTCTCCACTCTCTCCCACTTTCTATCCCTCCTTCCCTTCAAAACCTCCAATAAAAACTATGTAATTTCACTGCTTCTCTACTCCTGAAATTCCTTTCTGCGAGGCGAGACAAGAACCCAGTAACCCTGGGTCCAGGATGCCAGAGGCGGATGGAGAGAAAGTGATGGTCTCTCTCCTCCCCACTTCATATGACCCACCCGTGGACCCGCCCCCCGCCCCCGACATCAAACTGTGCTGACCTGGGGCAGTGAAGAGCAGGACTGAAGAACCCAGGCATGGCCTGAGCTGGCCCAGTTAGATGAAAGAAATCATTTCCATTCCGTGTCAGGGTGACAGGTACTGTCTCTCAGAGACTTGCTCCCCGCATTGTATGGCCAACTTAAAAAGCAAATAAACAAAAACATTGCTCAGTTCCTGCAGACAGAGTTGCCTGGAAGGAAGCCAGGCTGAGGGCAAGGAGGGCTGGGAGACGGGAAGGGGTCCCAGTCTGGGGGCACTGTGGGGGCACCCCGAGTCACTGAATCCAGCAAGACTGGAGGCAGGGAAGATTGAATGAAAAAGACAAAGCTTCCCTGTACCCTAAGTCAATTAGAAAACAGGGAACCCACCCCTATAACCCATCTTCTGCCACTCTTCACAACACGAAGGAACCTTGATAGCAAGCTTGCATGAAAGGCTACTTGCTGTGTGGAAGAGAGGATGGAGGGAGGGCAGAATCCACACACAGGGCAGACCTCAAGCTGCAGGAGGCGGGGAAACGCCTGAGGTGGGGTTTCCTGGGGTGGCGGTCAGCATGAAACTGAGAAAGATGGTCGTTGTTAGCACATTGCCAATCTCCGTAAATCTCTCTGCAAATGACCGTAAAGACAACGCATACTTGAAACCACTTGTGTATTGCATGGGTTTCACCTCAATGAACACAGGTTGCTGTGTGTGAACGGGAAGAGCCCACATTTGCCCCCCTCCCCACCTTCCCAGCGGCAGAAGCCATCCCCCTGGCCTTGGCTCAGCCTCTCTGGGCAACGCTCCGGATCCCACACCCGACAGCGAATGCAGATGGCGCCTCCAGAACTGCCCAGGAGGGATCAGTGGCCGACTCCAGGGCACAGCTTGAGGATAAACCGCTGGCCATAAATACTGCAAAAGAGCTTAGTCCGGGTTGTCAGACTAATGATTTATGACATCAAAGAGCATTAAGTCCTTATTAAACAAGCGCCCGAACATATGATAGATAGAGGATGCATCTGTGTGTGTGCACAGGTGTGCCAGCAGGTGAGCGAGGTGGCACACACTGGTGAGAGTGACTGAAGGACAAAGCATATGTCTGCTCAGCACCGTGGGCAGGCAGCGGGCTGCTGCGGATGGAGAAAGCACAGAGAGAAGCCAGCTCATTTCACGACCTCCTGGAGTCCCCTACCCCTGCAGCTAGGCATCAGCCCAGTGGGAGAATTCTAGAGAAAGGGGTTCAAGAATTAAGTTGGGATTAAGTCAAGTTCTGGGGGAGAAGGCCGTTGGGATTGAGAAGGATAGAAGGATGTTTGTATAGTACGATAAACATAGTTGGAAAGGATCACTATGGATAGGAACTGCATGCTGAAAGTAGGAACTGCATGCTGAAAGTAGGAACTGCATGCTGAAAGTAGGTAAAGGAACAAACATGATAACCTCTCGGTATTTGTGTCGCAGACCATAATGCCCAGAAATGGGGGGAGGGGGACAGAGACAGGAGAGGAGGGGAGAAGGAAAGTACCTGCCATAGAGCCACAGAGGCAGGCAATGGGAGGTAGGGGTGATGGGAGGGAAACTGGGGCCATTGGTGGTGGGAAATGGACACTGGTGGAGGGATGGGTGTTGGGTCATTGTACAACTGAAACCTCATCATCAACAGCTTTGGAACTGTGTCTCTCACAGTGACTCAACTAAAAACATAAATTTTTTTTTAAATGTTGGAGTAAACCCTGAATCTCCAAAGCCAACTAAGCTGAGAGACAAAGAGAACGGAACCGTACATGCCTCCAGGAGTGTCTTCAATCTTTTTTTTTTTTAATTTTTATTAGTGGAACACCATGAGGTACAGTTGTGGACTTACAAATTTTTGTGCTTGGGTTTCAGTTATAC
>JAOXYA010144704.1:0-10038 GCA_028565675.1 Sorex palustris | reverse complement strand
AACCGGGGTGGGCTGCCTGTGGACGAGGCCACCTGGGAAAGGATGTGGAAGCATGTGGCCAAGATCCACCCCCAGTTGAGTGGTGTTTGTGGTCAATACCTGTGTAGGGCATGTATGTGGTGAGCATGCGTGGTGAGTGTATATGTGTGTTTGTGTGTGTGTGTGTGTGTGAGAGACACACACACACACATAGACAGAGCACGGTCTTTATGGTGAGTGCGTTTGGTGTGTAGTGAGTGTGTATAGTGTATGTGGTAAGTGGCGTTTGTGGCAAGTAGGTATGGAGATATGTGTGGAGAGCGTGTGTGGTGAGTTATGAATGTGTGGCTAATGGTGAGTGCATGTGGTGTGTGTGAGTATATGATGTGTGTGGTGAGTGTATATGATGAGTATGTATGCTGAGTGGTGTTTGTGGTAAGTGCGTGTGGAGAGTGTGTGTGGTGACCATGTGTGGTGAATGTGTGTGATGAGTACATAGTACATAGTGTTTACGGTGTGTGTGGTGAATGTGTGTGTGAATACGTGTGGTGAGTGTGGTAAGCGTGTGTGGTTTGTGGGATCTCCTCTCAGCAAGTTTCAAGTCCGCAGTACAGGGTCAGCTGTTGTCAGAGTGCACATTCCTTAGCAAACTGAGCATCTTTTTTTTTTTTTTTCTGTTGTACTGTTGGTGAGTAGGTGGGGCTCTCCCCTGTTGCTTCTTGGGAGACCGGATGGTACTGGGGATTGACCCTGGGCGCTATGCATGCAAAGCCTGTGCTGTAGTCCTTTGAGCTCTCTCCCTGGCCCAGAACTTACTGCTTTTATTACTGGAAGTTTATACCTTTGTTCAGCATCCCCTCTTTCCCCCAGAGCCTAGTCTCTGGCAGTCATCCTTCTACTTTTTGCTTCTGAGTTGGAGAGAGAGAGAGAGAGTGTGTGTGTGTGTGTGTGTGTCTGTGTGTCTGTGTGGGTGTTAATTAGATTTGACATGAGTGAGGTCAGGAGGTATTTGGTTTTGGTTTATTTCACTTTGTGCTCTGTGTGTGTGTGTGTGTGTGTGTGTGTGTGTGTGTGTTGAATTAGGTGGACTGAAGCTAGGATTTGCTACGGACCAAACATTTCTGAAAAGCTTCATGTCTGAAAAAGTGGTTTTCTGTGTGTGCCCACAGGATGATCTCCAGGAAGGGGAGGGGGCCGCTCGCCGCATCATCACATTCTATTTGCCCGCTACCTCGGACAAAGGTTTTGGCAGTTGGAATGGGAAAAAGGGTGGAGGTGAGCGCAACGGTGAGGAAGGAAACTGCAGGGTTTGAAATTAGAGTTGGGCTGGAAGGAATGATAAGGAGGAGTTGGCTGTCTCTTGGTGCGGTGGCTGAGATGGGGCACAGTGCCAGGGCGGCAGGAAGTGGGGCTGCGCTGTCACTTGTCCCCCTGCTGCTCTTTGGGTTCTCTCGGGAAGACCAGGACATAGAATCAGGTGTGGCCGGGAGATTCGGTTTTCTGTGGGTGTGGAGCAGTGAGAAGCCGCATTACAAAGATGCAGTATCAGCAGCACTGGCATGGAGGCCGGGGAGAGTCGGGGGTTAAGGGCGCTTGCCTTGCACACAGCGGACTCCAGTGCAGTCCCTGGCATGGCATAGGGTATCCCAAGGACCACCAGGGGTCTTCTGAGTGGCAGAGCAAGAAATAACTCCTGAGCATCGTCAGTTTTGGCTTCCCCAAACAAACACCCCCCCATGGCTCTGGGGGGTTGGAGCAGTAGAATAGCCTTGTACATGGCCCACCCAGATTTCATCCCCGACATCCCATACGGTCACCTGAGGCCTGCCAGGAATAAAACCTGAGCACAGAGCCAGGAGTAAGTCCTGAACACCTCTTGGTGTGACTCAAAAATAACTCCTGCCCCCACCAGAAAAAAATAAAAAATTAACCCTCGCTTTGGGATGGAGCCCCGCCTTCTTTGAAGTGAGGTGTTATTTGTGGTGGTCTTCATTGGTGAATGTTTGAGGCACCTTTGAAATGGAAGGACTTCATTCATGTTTCAGTTCCCTCAGGGCTGACTCCTGGCAGCGGCTTTGGACCTCAGGGTTTGGCTTGGGAGGTCATCCCTGGCAAGACCAGCAGGGGACTGGAAAGTTAGCAGCGGGAGGACATTGTGGGGCCCCTGTGACTCTGGTAACCACTCATCTTTTCTCTGTATCTCTGCGATTGGTTTGTAATTTCCTATCGATTCTACTTCCAGATGAGTTCAGACGATCACTTTGGCTTCTTTCAAGAGTTTCCCTTTGCTTTTAGTTTATGACAGTTTGATTATGATGTAACCGTTATGATGGATCTCTCTGGCTGTAACTTGTGTCGGATTTGCTGATTTTCTTGAATTTGTAGATAGCTTGTGTTTTTCCGGGGTGGGGGGATGTTTGAGCCACGTCCATGGTGCTCAGGGCTTCTCCTGATTCTGCTCAGGGATCACGACTGGCAGTGCTTTGGGGAACCGTGTGCTAGCTGGGCTTGAACCAGGGCAAGTGCTCGAACCCCTTTGCTGCCACTCAGGCCACATGTCAGTAGTTTTTATATTAAATTTTCAGCCATTATGTCTTCATGTTTTTTTTGGGGGGGGGCGGTGAGTGGTGGGTGGGAATGGTGGTGGTATTTAGCCTTCTGCATACAGAGTAGGTATATTCTTGGCTCCTGCAACTGTACCCCCAGCCCTCAATGAATTGTTTTCGTGCTGTATCCCCAAACTCATTTCTTCTGGGAATTTTTTTCTCCTTTTTTCTTTTTTTTGGGGTCACACCTGGCGATGCAAGGGGTTCCTTCTGGCTCTGCACTCAGGAGTTACTCCTGGTGGTGCTCAGGGGACCTTATGGGTTGCTGGGAATTGAACCCAGGTCGGCCGCGTGCAAGGCAAACGCCCTACCTGCTATCTCTCCAGCCCCTCTTCTGGGATTTTGATAACATGATAAATGTTAGATCTTTTCCTTTTTGTCCAGTAAATCTCTGAAGCTTTATTATTTTGTTGTTGTTGTTGTTGTTTAAATATAGGCTGTGCTAACTTTCACTGTCACTGTCCTCGCGTTGTTCACCAATTTGCTTGCGTGGGCCCAGAAACGTCTCCATTGTGACACTTGTTACTGTGTTTGGCATATCAAATATGTCACGGCTAGCTTGCCAGGCTTTGCGATGTGGGCAAGATACTCTCTGTATCTTGCCGGGCTCTCTGAGAGGGGCGGAGGAATCAAACCTGGTTCTGCCAGGTCAGCTTCATGCAAGGCAAACGCCCTTCCCACTGTGCTATCGCTCCAACCCATGCTAACTTTATTTATTTTTATTTATTTTCACTCTTTAGGTCACACCCAGCAATGCTCAGGGGTTACTCCTGACTCTGCACTCAGGAATTACTCTTGATGATGCTCAGGGGACTACATGGGATACTGGGGATTGAACACAGGTCGGCAGCATGCAAGGCAAACACACTCCCCGCTGTGCTGTCACTGGCCGTGAGGCTTTATTCTTTATATAACTTTTAAAATAAAGAACTTTCCCTCTGTTCAGATTGGATGTGTGCTCTGTTTAGGTCTGCCATAAGCCCTTTGCCTCTCTCCTACCATCTCCAGCTAAGGCTTCTTCGTGGCTCCTCCCCCCACTCCAGTTGTGTTGTTTCAGTCCATTTTGTTCCGTCTCTCTTTCATTCATTGGCTGGCACCTAATCCTGTAGCTTCTGCATCCAGAGCGTGATGCCCACTTGAGCATTTTGATAGCAGCTGCTTTGAAGTCTTGTCAGAGTGCTTGAACATCTGTGCCCGTTCTCACTGGAACCTGTTAATGATTTTTTTCCCCCCTTGTGAGTTAAGCTTTTCATTGTTTTTTGAAAAATTTTTTCTTGCAGACCATCCTTAGCAATGCTCAGAGACCCCAGGGGGAGCTCTGGGTGATTCTCAGCCCACTGTGCCAGAAGGCTCTGTGCCAGCACCTCCTGAGGTTGTGGTGCTACTTGGGCCCTGCGGTGCTAGGGACCATCAGTGCCCTCCTCCCTCCCCCATGGTGCTTGGAGCCCCTTCTGGCGGTCCTCAATGGGCTGCTCCTAGCTCTGTGCTCCGGGGTTGCTCCAGGCGGTGCTGCAGCGGTGGGATCTGACCCCTGCCTGCAGCCTGTTTCACACCGGTCGGTCTCTCCCTCCAGCCCAATTGGTTCAGCTTGTTTCCAGCAGCGCTTGACCTGGTGATAATTGAGTCTCGAGTTTCTACCCACCTTCACTGGCTGCAGTTCCCAAATCCATTTTCAGAGCTACTTCGGTTCACACTTGGCAGCGTCCTCCGATTGGTGGCCCCATGTGTCCCTTTGGTCAGTTTGGGAGGTTGGTGGAGGCCTTTCCTCAAAGCTGAGCTTTCCGAGTTGTTGGTGCACAACTCAGACCTTTCCATATGTGAGAAGAGGAGATGTCCCCTTCTCTAGATGGCTCCACAGAGAAGTGCTCCTGAGCTTCTGCTGTCTTCTAGGCCGGGATGTGTGGGAAATGAGAACAGAGGGGTGAAGAAGACCTGGGAGTCTCTCCCCTGGCTTTCATCCTTCTTTCTTCTCTCTGGGCATTTCCCCAGTTCCCGTTGAGTGCCACCAGTGGGCCCAGTGGTGTGTGCTCTCAAACAGGGCATCCAGAAGGGGAGAGGAAGCTGAGGAGCTGCCCTCTATCAGTTTGAGTTCTGGATTCTTCTGGATTCACCTGCTGTTTTTGTTGCAGCGTCTGCTCTATGCTGGTTCATTGTGGCTTTAAAATTTTTTTTTTTTTTTGGTGGGAGGAATGGTGGCCATCCAGCAGTGCTCGGGGCTTACTCCAGGCTCTGCATTCAGGGATCACAGGGGTCTGTTGGTGTTCAGATGACCATATAGGGTGCTGGGATCCAGCCCGGGTTGGCCGTGTGCAAGACAAAATATCCTACCCGCTGTACTGTTGCTCTGGCCCCATCCTGACTTTTAATGGACGTCAGGTGGCGTGTGGCCAAGCCATCTCACAGGACCAGGCTCCCTGGGTGGGCTTTTAGCACACAGCTGCAGATGCCCTCTCTCCTTTGTTCTCTGGGGACAAGTGATTCTGAGAGGCAAATATTATCATTTTGTCAGTTTAGATCATTAAAATTTTAAAGGGTTTACTTTGTGCTTTATTAATTTCAAAAAGCTAAGGTGAGCCATGGGGATGGCTCAGAGGGCTGAGTGCTTGCTTTGCATACAGGTGGCTGAGTTTAATTTGAGCACTATTAGGAGTGATCCCTGGCCATGGCTGAGTGTGATTCAGAAAACAAAAACAAAAACAAAAAAACAAAAAAGAAAAAAAAAGAAAAAAATGCGTGAAGAACATTTTTTTTTTGCCACACCTTCCTGTGCTTAGGACTTACTATTTGCCCTGTGCTCAGGGATTACCCCTGATAGAACTCAGGACCATATGGGGTGCCTGGAATAGAATTTGGGTCAGCAGCATTCAAGGCAAGTGCTCTACCCACTATGCTGATAACTATCATGGAATCTCAATTAAAAAAAGTAGGTTCTTTTTATTTGTTTTGGGTCACACCTGGCAGTGTTCAGGGCTTACTCCTGGCTCTGTGTTCAGGAGTCCCTCCTAGCCAGGCTCGGGGGATCTTACAGGGTGCCAAGGTCAAACCCCAGGTCAGTTGCATCCAAGACAAGCTCTCTACCCACTGCCCACTGTCCTAGCTCCCCAGCCCAGCAAATGAAATTTTTATGCTATTTCCGGAAAGAGGACTGAGTCAGAGTGGTGAAAGTATTTTTATAAGGATAGATTTCCTGTGGTTGCATTAGTTCTGAAACGCACTTGGTTATTGGGCAGCAGATCCAGTTGACCTACCTGCAGCCAGATGTGTGGAGGGGAACGCTATTTATTACACTTCCATTAGGGTAGATACTTCCTTGGGACAGCCAGTAAATATTTTAATAATTTAATATTTTTTGTTTGTTTTTGGGCCACGCTCTGCAGTGCTCTGTGCTAACTCTTGGCATGCTTGGGGAACCCTCTGGGGTGCTGGGTATTGAACCAGGGTCAGCCACATGCAAGGCAGGTGCCCTACCTGCTGGCCTGTCGCTCCCTCCCCAGGCAATAAATATTTTTGACTTTGTATGCCAGATGCTTTCTGTTCATTGTAGCTTGAAAGCATTCATAGACAGTGCCTCCATGAACCTGTGTGACCGTGTCCCAGTGAGATGTGGCAGACACGTGGCCAGCCTGCTGTGACCCGGGGAGTCTGGATTCTGTAGTTTGTCCATCCCTGCCACAGGTCCCGGCTTCTGGAAACAGTGGGTCGTCACTCCAGATGGGATCGTTGTAACTCTTAAGAGAATTTCGTTTTAAAATAAATTCCTTGGTGCTGGAGAGACAGTACAGTGGGTAGGGCACTTGTCATCCATGGTGCCAGCCTGGATTCCATCCCTGGCACCCCAGATGGTTCTCTTCACCCGGCCAGGTGTGAGCCCTGAATGTAGAGCCAAAACCCTGAGCACAGCCAGGTGTGGCCCCAGAAACCAAACCAAAAGTGGTTCTTGCTTGGTGCAGTTTTTCGGGGGCTTAGACACTTTGCAAGCCTTGCAAGCCCCCAAATCTGATCTTTGAATCCCAGCACCACACATGGTCCCCTGAGCCTTTGCTGGAAGGGACCCCTGAGCATGGCCACTTGTGGTCTGGTGCTTCCATACCAAATTCTTTGTTTTATTATCGCTATATGTTTGATTTGTTTATCTGTTTTATGTACTTTTATACTTATGTGGGGCTGGAGCGATAGCATAGCAGGTAGGGCGTTTGCCTTGCATGTGGCCAACCTGGCCAACCTGAGTTTGATTCCTCCGCCCCTCTTGGAGAGCCCTGCAAGCTCCCGAGATCGCCAGACTGGCAAGCTACCTGTGATGATATGCCAAACACAGCAACAAGTCTGACAATGTTACTGGGCCCGCAGAGGACAGTGACAGTGATACTTTGTGTAAAATTTTCTTGGGTGGAAAGGGGCTGGTAGTGGAAAAAGGTTCAGAAGCCCCTTCTAGGTGATGCATTAGCGCCTGTGACCTCATGACCGCAGGGCGCGACTTTCACCTAGTGGCCATCAAGATTATGTAGAGTATATATTTTTCAAGTATAATCTGGAAGTGGGTGGAATCGTTAGAAAATTAACATGAATTTAGGAATTCTTAGGAATTTCCAGACCTGACTTTCCAAAAGAGTGATGTAAAGAAATAGCACAAGGAAACAGGATGAAGGCGGAGTCAGAAGCCAAAGGATCCCATACATGACAGGACAGTCTTTGTTTTAATCTGTGTGTTTAGCATTTACAACATGTGTCACCTGGCCGGGGAGATTGCATGCTGCTGAAGAACTGGGCTTGACCCCTGGCACCATGTGACTCTCGAGCACTGAGCCAGGAGTAGCCCCCGAGCACTTTCGGGGTATGGTCCAAAATGCCCCTCCCCCAATTTTGATTATTTTCTTAGAGATCAAGTTGGGAGAAGGAAGTCGGCTTTTAAATATCTCCCTTTTTGTTGTAATTATAGGCTACTGATGCCAACTTCTGTGTTTTTTTCCCAGGATTTAGATTTCACGGGACTTTGGCTCTTCCTGGTGGCTTTTACTTTTATCTGCTCTGTCTCTGTTGAAAATTCTTTGTGGGGGAAAATTGTCATGACTGTCATGTGTGTTCTAGCCTATCTGATGTCATTGCCGTGCTCTAGAACAGGCTGGTCTTAATAATCAAAATATATAATTGCAGAATATTAAGAAATGTATATTTTTATTTAAAAAAAACTTTTAGGACAGATTTACTCATAAATGTCCAGCAAGCAAGTCCTCCAGTGCAGATGTGATTGATCAGTCATCAGTTTGTGATTCTAGCATGTTCAAGAGTGGTTCAGTCTGCTGAGGGGAGTTAAACATCTTTTGCTTGATGTTTTTTTCTTTTTCTTCTTCTTCTTTTTTTTTTTTTTTTTTACTTTTTGGGTCACACCCGGCATTGCCAGGGGTTACTCCTGGCTCATGCAATCAGGAATTACTCCTGGTGGTGCTCGGGGGACCATATGGGATCCTGGGAATTGAACCTGGGTTGGGTCGGCCGCGTGCAAGGCAAACGCCCTACCCACTGTGCTATCGCTCCAGCTCCTTGATGATTTTTTCTTCATAGGGGAAGGCAAACTTCAGCTGAAACTTTCACTAATTTGGCATATGTACCCTTGAAACAGGCCGTTTTGTGGTCTTGGCTTTTATTTTCTTTTAAATCTCTTTACCTCTGTAAGTTTTATGTGGTCATTTAGATATTTGGGGTTGTCACTTTCCCTCCTATCAGTTTCTCTGCTTAAAACCCTTCCTTTTGTTGCTGTTTGGTTTTCATCTCACCCTGCAGTGCTTGGGGCTTACTCCTGGCAGGGCCCAGGGCGCCAAGTGGGCAGTACCCGGGATCGCACCTGAGCTGTGTACAGAGCAAGTGCCAGTATTTCTCTATGTCTCTAGTCCCTAAACTTTTTAAAAAAGAGGATATTTCTCCATGTTTTCTTCTCGTAATTCTGTGACCTGTACATTGGGGTGAAGGCTGCGCTGGAGGACGGTTTTTTTTGTGCCTTTCCCCACCAAGGGAACCAACAAACGTGTCTGCGTGATGCTGCCTGTCCCTGCCCGGTGACTGCCAGGCACCATCGGGCATGTGCCAAGCTTCTGGAAGAGCAGGGGGTCGTGGAGGCATGCGCCCCTGTGACATTGGTGTGTTCTAGTTTTTGAGGGGGAGAGGTTTGAAAAATGCATAAAAGTAAATAATTACAACATGAGTTGATTGATTGATTGATTTAGTTTTTTTTTTTTTGAGCCACATCTAGTGATACTAGTCACATCTAGAGTTACTCCTGGCTCTGTACTCAGAAATTACTCCTTGTGATGCTTGGGGAACCATATGGGATGCCGAGGGTAGAACCCTGTTTGGCCTCTTGCAGGGCAAGTGCCCTAGCCATTGTGCTATTGCACCAGTCTTTATGTCAGACATTTAACAAGGGGCTGCTGGAACGATAGCATAGTGGGTAGGGCGTTTGCCGTGCACGTGGTCAACCTGGGTTCGATTCCCAGTATCCCATATGGTCCCCTGAGCACTGCCAGGAGTAATTCCTGAGTGCATGAGCCAGGAGTAACCCCTGTGCGTCACTGGGTGTGACCCAAAAAGCAAAACCAAAAAAAAAAAGTTTAATGAGTGATTTGATGTGTGCTGTACTGCTTTTGAGTTGTGTACCTGGAGCAAGTTCATCTGTCTCCTAATCTGTGAAGTGGGAATAATAATAGTAATAATAATAGTAATAATACTGGGGCTGCTGGGGAGAATGGGGTGAGCTAATGCAGCTGGAGGGTTTGAACCAAGAGACCACGTCTGTAAATGTAAATTACTATTGTTGTGTGACTACAAAATGTCACCTTTTGGGGTCCTTTCAGTTTGAGAACAAACAGCTTTTTTGTTTTATATAAAAGTAGGAGATAGGAGATTTGGGGCCAAAGAGATAGTACGGCCTTGCACGTGGCCAACCTGTGTTTGACCCCCAGCACCCCAATATGGTCCCCTGAGCAAAGCCAGGGGTGATTCCTGAGCAAAGAGCCAGGAGTAAGCCTTGAGCACAGCCCCAAAGAGCAAAATCAGAAGGAAGATTTTATTGTCTTTTATAAGCTAAAATTTTTCTGTTTTTAGGGCTGCCCTGCCCTCGAATTGCTTCCTAAGTCATACTTAGTGGCATGTTTCTCTTTGTAAAAACAATGCTCAAAAGACGATGGTCTCAGCTAATCAAGGACTCTGCAGAGATGATCTGAGAGTTAGAAATAAGACAGAGTTCCCTGTTTGCAGCCTGAGAAGCAAGTTCATGGGCTCATGTTAGTTGATTAAAAAATACACTTTAGTGGCGTTCATGCCCAATTCAATCAGCCTAAACAATGGCTGAATAATAGCAATACTCCTACAAAAATATATATGTGTGTGTAAAGGTAAAGGCCCTCCCGTTGTTCGTCGATTTGCTCGAGCGGGCCCAGTAACGTCTCCATTGGAGACTTTG
>JAOXYA010144694.1:0-10038 GCA_028565675.1 Sorex palustris | reverse complement strand
CGTGACGTATTCAATATGCCAAACACAGTAACAACAAAGTCTCCAATGGAGACGTTACTGGGCCCGCTCGAGTAAATAATTTTATCTGTTGTTTTAATCCAGTTTATGTTTAATAATAATGTGACCTTACAATTTTTACATTTCAAGGAACTTGAAGTATATTATCTAATTTAATACTAAAAAGAACCATGTTACAAGTGGTTTTAGTTTGTTTGGGAAAGGGTTAGGCAACACATTGCAGGAGTCAGGGGGTTTCTCCTGACTCTATAGTCATGGGTTGCTGCCGACTGTGGTAAAGAGACCATCTGTGGTGCTGGGGGCTGATCCAGGATTGGCCATATACAAGTCGTTTTCATTGTTCAGGAAGAGCTGCTCAAACATCCCATAGTAGCATGTTACCCAGCAAGCAGCCCTTTGAGCTGTGGTACTATCCAAAATGCCTAACTTTAATACATCTGGTGAAATTGAAAATGACTGATATTGTATAGTTTGAGCTAAAGAAAAACTTTTCCAGAATATTATATTGAAGGTAATGTATCTTTTCCTAAATCAGAAAAAAGGAAAGGAGGGAAGGAAGGAGGGAGGGAGGGAGGGACAGAGGGGGGGAGGGAGGGAGGGAGGGAAAAAGAAAAGGAAAGACCTTTTATTCAAAACATTCATTGTTTAAAAGATTCTGCACTTGTTTTTCTGTAAAGGGCCAGATAGTAAAATAGTTTAGGCTTTGCAGGCCAGACAGCCCCTGTGAATACCATGAATACTCCATGCTGTTGTGATACAAAAGTAGCCACAGACAATAAGGAAATGAACAGGTATGGCTGTGTTCTAATAAAACTTTTTTCACCAAAACAGGGAGCAGGAAAGATTTGTCTCATGGACCATGGTTCACCCAAACAAGATCTAGAAAAATCTACTTCATTTTATTCTATAAAAATAGTAATATTTAGCCTGTTTGTTGAAGTACAGATTCTTATCAGGAAGAGAACAAGTGAATATTCTTTTTTGTTTGTTTGTTTTACTCTTCTTATATACAAAGAAGGGATAAATGAGAGACTTGTATCTCTATAGATATCTGTAGTCAGAAATATATGATAGGATTTCTATTCTTGCCTTTGGATAAATGGCAAGCCAGGGAGACATATTGACATACATTCTTTAATTTCACACACAGGATCCTTATGTATTATACAAGTATCCATTAAGTAGGGAAAGACAAAGAAGGCAATTGGCAGTCTTCCAGAAGTTTCCATCCAGAGTTAGGAATAAACGAGGAAGTATAAGAATAAACAAATGTGTCAAAATTTTTTTTAAAAACCACACACTTACCATAAAGAAAAACATGGGGAGGACAGACAGGAGGTGGAGGTGGGGGTTGATTAAGTAAACCAAAAAGACAGAGGCAGGAGAAATGAACGTTATCCTAGACAGCCTTGGCCCTGTGTCTCGAGAAGGTTCTATCTCTTTGAGCTCTGAGGAATAAGAAGATCTCAAAAGAGTTGAGGGAAGGGCAGTTCAGTAAATGGAAATCACAGGCATATAGTTCTGAGACACAGGACCTTTGCAAAACAGCACAATCCCATGTTGGAGAGGTAAAAAGTGAAGACAAGTTATCAAAGTTAAAAGTCCATTTAGATCTGACAACCTGAAAGATTGTGCTGAGGTCTTGGGATTTTATTCCATTGCAAAAAAGAGTTGTGGGCGAATTTTAAAAAGGTATCAAAATCAGATGAGAACTGTCATTAACTAGAGGATTATCACTAGCACGTTTATGGAGAACTTTAGAGCAATGCTATCCAAAAGAAATATAGTAAGTTGCACGTGCAAAGCACATGTCACTATCACTGTCACTGTCCTCCTGTTGTTCATCGATTTGCTCGAGTGGGCCCAGTAATGTCTCCATTGGAGACTTTGTTGTTACTGTGCATATCGAATACATCACAGGTAGCTTGCCAGGCTCTGCCGTGCAGGCAAGATACTCTCAGTAGCTTGCCGGGCTCTCTGAGAGGGGAGGAAGAATCGAACTTGGGTCGGCCATGTTGGCTGCGTGCAAGGCAAACGCCCTACCGCTGTGCTATCGCTCCAGCCCAAAGTATTCAAATTATATCTGAAAAATATTAAAAGTTATTTAATACTTGAAGTACATCTGTATGGTTCAGGGGCACAGACTCTGCCTGCCAGAGCTACAGGGTGTTGGAGACTGGCCTTGGTGGCCCCTGCGTGCTTTTCCTGAGATGGGAATGAGCAGGGGAAAACCTGGTTGTGTGGGAGCACCATGCCCTGGAGGCTGACCCTGTAAAGGGGGGCCGTAGGGAAGGCTGCACCTGATCCACCTTGGCCAGGCCAGGAGCCGCATTCTCATTCCTGAGAGAGTTCAAGGAACTGCCTGCATACATAGCTGCAAGACAGAATAACAGATAACGTAGCTCACTCAACTTATAACCTTTGACTTTCCCACAGAGTGTTCGCTACGTACTATGCAAGAAAATGAGCTTTGGAATAAAGTCGCTGTATGTTTCATAGTCCTCCCAGCCCGTCTTCAGCTCTCATTCCCTCTCTCTGGCCAAAGTTTCAAGTTGGCTGCTCTAAACGCAGCAACAGGGGGTTTTGTTTGTTTGTTTCTCTTTTGGAGGTCACTCCTGGCTCTACACTCAGGAATTACTCCTGGCGGTGCTTGGGGGACCATATGGAATGCTGAGGATTGAACCCAGGTCAGCCCCATACAAGGCAAACGCTCTACCCACTCTGCTACGTCTCCAGTTCCTGGAGCAACAGGTTTGGTCTCAGTACCACGTGGTTCCAGAGTTCCACTGGGAATGATGTTCAAGGACTAAGACAGGAGTAGCCACTGCGTGTTGTCTGCTGTGACTGCAAAGCAAAAGCTAAAATACAAGGATGTAAAGGGCATTTTGTGGAAAGGAAGTTGCTTTTATTCCCAGGCCAGATCTCGTAATCCGAGACTTGATGTGAAGAGGATGGGACATACGTAACTTTGCCCACACAGAGCCCTTGTCAGCACAGCCCTTTGTGCAGGTCAGGACACCCACGCCTCAGACCCAGTGTGCAGCTCCCCAGCCGCCCGCCACACTGCAAAGGCAGGAGGTGGTGCCTGTGGCTGGCTGCTCAGTCGCTGTAACTTCATCACTCAGGTCATGGGTGTGGCCAGGAGTCTCTGGCCCAGGACCCTTCCTGTTTGCTTTCCTCAATCCCAAATCATTACAAAGCAGCCCGAGGTCTCAGCACCTGACTGGCCCAGGTGTGCTGGGGCCCTAGGTGGGCATGGATAGCGCAAGTCCAGGATTTGGATTCAAAAGCGAGTAATTAAGGCTGAAGTCAAGTACTGTTCCCTTGAAAAGATTTTAAAGCATTCCCAGGGGTAGAAAATGATCCCGTTCTGAGAAGCAGTTCATTTTTTCTTGCTATTTAATCTTCTTTGTGACCTTTTGTTCTGTGCTCTGAGAATCATAGTTAATGTCTTGATTATCTTGGTCAAGGTGACCCAGATAAGCCTTCAGCAATCGGGCTGGCCTTGCCAGGCCCCTCCCTGGCCTGGTCTTGGGGCAAGGTCAGGAGCAGAGAGAGGAGCCCTTGTGGCTCCCAGTCTGTCATTCCCTCTGCCCTCCCAGGGAGAGAGACCGTGGGCCCTGCACTATGTCGCTGCATCTGCAACCTGTTCTAGTCAGTGTTTCTCAGCCCTCTTTGTCATTTGTGAGGCAGACCTGGAAACAGACCCGAAGCAGAGCAGGGTACTTACTGCACAGCTGTCCCAGCTCAATGCCTAGTCCCTCCTTCTTGGCAATTATGGATGCGGTATGAGCCAGAGCCATCCCCAGGGGACAGTTAAAGAGCCGCAGGAAACCCAGGAGATAGACAGCACACTTTACTGCCTTGCTAGACCATGAGCACTGTCCCGGGCATGGTAGGAAAACTACAACTTCTTTTATCTGGGAATAAGGCACTCTCCAGGAGGGGAGTGTTTGCTGTGGTAAAGATTGCAGGCACTAGAATGGAGGTTCCCAAACATATTTGACCTACTTCCCCTTTTCAGGAAAAAAAATCACTTAGTACTTCCCACCCCTAGGAAATCTACTTTCTTTTCCTTTTTCTTATTTTGCCATGCTGGGGTTCGAACTGGAGTCTCATGCATGAGAGCCACATCCCCAGGCTGGGGAGAGGGAAGACGTGGGTCTCCCAGCCCTGCTCCGATGGCTAGCTGCTTTTTGAGATGCCTGACTTCCTGTGTCCTCCACAAAGGGAAGCAACCTCTCGGCTCTGCTTCAGCCTGCATTGGCTTTGGTACTCAGTCCCCAGCCATCTAACTCAGCGAGGTAGTGTCAGAATGTAATGGATCAGGCCCCATGTTATCCTGGGTAAGCAGCTGACGACTACACCTTACAGCCGGGAACCTGAGGGAACGCCTTCCAGGCAGGGTGAGGACAGATAGCTTCTCACTCCAGTGCACAGTGGTCGATATGCAGTGTGCAAACAAAAGGAAAAAACAGGAATTGGCCACAAATGATGGAGCAAAATAAAAACCCTATTTAAAGAAATGATAGCTGAGATTGTCCCTAACTTGGAACGGAACCAAACAACCAAATAAGAAAGGCTAGAGACTCTTACGCTGAATCAACCTAATAGACAATTTAAGAGTTACTCTAATCCAACTGTTAAAACTAAGCATCAGGGCCAGGGAAATGGCTCAAAAGACCAGAGCACGTGTTTGGACCAGGGAACACTTCTTTTCACTCTTGCTACTCTGGGAATGTTTGAGCAATAACATGTGTGCCCCTCCCCCCCAAAACAGTAACAACGATAGACAAACACAAACCAAGCCCCAAAGGCAAAAGAACACCAATGATAAAATAAACATCTGATCATAAGAAATCAATAAAATATATCATAGAAAAAAAAGTCAAAAAGATAGAAAGGCCCAGCCCAGATAATCAACATTCTAACCAGGCCTGGGACTCCTCAGAGAGTGCTCTCTCCTGCCAGGGGATCTTTCAGGGTAGAAGAAAGAGCAAATGACTTTTGCAGACAAGCAAACATTAAAGCAACTCACTACTAACAAACCAGCCCTGCAAAACATGTTAAAGGAAAACAACAAATACCAGTTTCAGAATTAGTCACCAAAATTAAACAGTGAAGGAAAACATGGGGGAGGAGGGAAGGTGGGGACAAGTAAAAATGTGATTTCATAAAATAAAGAAAGATCAGTCTACCCAAAAGGCCACAACTGAAGAATTTTACATGTAAACCTCAGGATAACTTACGTGAAACACCTGCATGATACATCTACAAGACATTCTGTGTAAAAGACCCAGGAGAAGACATGGAGATATGAAATGACATTTCAAATGCATGGATAGAAAGAATTTAGTCAAAAATATCCATCCTGGGTTGGGCAATAGCACAGTGGGTGGGGCGTTTGCCTTGCACGCAGCCGACCTGGGTTCAATTTTCAGCATATGATTCGTATGGTCCCCTGAGCACTGCCAGGAGTGATTCCTGAGTGCAAATCCAGGAGTAACCCCTGAGCATCGCCAGGTGTGACCTAAAAAGCTTAAAAAAATCCATCCTACCTAAAATAATATACAGAATGAATACAATCCCAATTAAATCCCTGTTAACATTTTTTTAGAAGTAAAATAGTCTTGTTTAGAGAAATGTGAGGGAGAGAGAGAAATACATGTTCAAGAGAGAACACCACTTTCAGAGGGGAAATAGTCAAAGTTTACAACTCAGAATGAAATGAGAGTGGGCCTCAAGAGAATGCAGGCTGCTTATTTTAACAGTAATTAAATCTGCATGATACTGGAATAAAGAGACACATGGACCAATAGAAATCACAGCAATACATCTACATATTTACTGGTATTTGCTTTATGTAAAATGCTCTAAGACCACACAATGAAGCAACAAGTTTTTCAACAGATAGTGTTGGGAGCCGGAGTGATGCAGGAAGGGCATTTGCCATGCATGGGACTGACCCAGGTTTGAGGCCTGTCACCACATAGTCTTCCCAAGCCCACCAGGATGATCCCTGAGCACAGAATCAGGAGTCAGTCTTAAGCACTGCCGGGTGTGACCCCAAAACAAAACAGAACAACAACAGAAAACCCTAAACAGTGTTGGAAAATTATACTTTATCTTCTCTCTACCCCCGGTGGACCTTAATGTTAAACCTCAAACCATACAGCACATAGGAGATGATAAAGATGTGATATTCCAGGACATAACATTAAAGATGTTTTGGGGATTCAACCCTAAAATCAAGGTAAATAATGAACAATGAGGGCTAGAGTTGATAGCGCAGTGGGTAGGGCGTTTGCCTTGCACGCAGCCAACCCAGGTTCGATTCCCAGCATCCTCTATAGTCCCCTGAGCACTGCCAGGAGTAATTCCTGAGTGCAAAGCCAGGAGTAACCTCTGAGTATTGCCGGGTGTGACCCAAAAAAGCAATAATAATAATAATAATAATAATAATAAATAATGTGTACCTATATTAAATTTTAAAACTTTGCACAGGAAAATTAAACACAAACAATAAAAAGAAGCTCTTTCGGGCAGAGAGATAGTACAACGGGTAGGGCACTTGCCTTCCATATGCTAAGTCAGGTTTATTCCCTTGCACCTCATATGACCTCCTGAGCCCACCAGGAGTGAACCCTGAGCATGTCTAGGTATGTTCTCAAAACACAAAGAAGACTGACAGGGGCTGGAGAGATAGTCTAGTGAGGAAGGCACTTGCCTTGCATTTAGTTGACCCTTGTTCAATAATCAGTCACCCTATTTGATCCCCCATAGTCCTCCAAGTTCCACCAGGAATGAACTTTGAGCACAAAGAATGATAAATGATCCCTCCCCACCCCAACAAAGCCAGCCTGGCAGCTGAAAACCTCCAGAACTCAACCACCGCCATACTCATGGCCACTCTCCACACATTTGGCAAGCCAGTCATGAGTGAATCTGCAGAAACACCCAGGAATGCAGGACTTGTGACTGAAAACTCTAGGCTCAATGGAATCGGGAATAGGTGACCTTCCCCCATCTTCCCCTATTTCCGGCAGCTTGGCTGTCACCTCCACAAACCGCCTCTGGTGCCATAAAATCTCATTAACAGCCATAATCCAGAGACTCATTATAAGTCTTTGGAGCTGAGTGGTGTTTGCCCCGTTAGAAAAGCAAAAAGAGAAAAGTTCAGCATGGGTGGATGGTGCTTGAAGAAAGACACACGCAAAAGCGTGAAGACTCTCTTTTGTGTGGAGTGGGGCTTTGAGCCACAGCCAGGCTTGCTCGGGCTCTTCCTGGGCCTGAGGCAAGCACTGCTCAGGGGACCAGATCTACTGCCCGGGCCCAACCGAGTGTGAGAAAAGTAGGGCTGATAGTAGAAATAACATGTGAGCACGCAAAAAAAAAAAAATGAGCCTTTTTTCTGTGAACCAGAAAGGATGTGCCTCTTAGAGATGAACTGTGAGGTGGGTAGGGAGGGAGATAACTCAAAGGGCTGGAGCACAAGCCCTGTCTGATCTCAAGCACTGCGTGCGCTGGAGGCCTCAGCACCTCTGGGCCCAAGCAACGTTACTTTGCTAAGCCCGAGCCCTGAACCATCAGGCACTGTTGCCTGAGCAATGCAGGGCAAGTGACGCCTGAACCCGGGCAAGGCTCCAACCCCTCAAACACTAAAATAGACACATTCATAATAATAACAAGCAAAACGGAGTAGCTAAAGAAGCAGAAGAAAAGAAAAGGGAGGGCCTAGGAGTTAACTCCAAGGGTTGGGAAAGTGCGGGGGCCTGGTGTCCCAGCCTGTGCTCTCTGCTTCTCCCACCTGCCCTCCCGCTACCCTGGTATTACTACATGTAGTCCTGACGGCCCCTTGGAGGGGTCCCTGGCTCCCGGAGCAGTACTGGGGGGCTCCCCAAAGGGAAGGTCTGAGCAGAACCTAGAGCTCACTGCTCACAGAGAAATGATGGTAATAATACCATCTGGAACTTTCCAGATAATTTTTCTTTACATGGAGAGTTGGAAAGGAGACTATACATATGCAAGGATGATCCCTTAAGCTTGTATGCAACATAAAGTGCCCTCTGGGAGATGGGTCAGGAGGTCGAGCACCCTCCTTGCATGTGGCAGCCCTGAGGCATACCTGGTTTGATTCCCAGCACCACAGGTCCCCCAGGCACTGCCAGGAGTAACCCTTGAGCACCGCCAAGCTGCAGGCCACAAACAAACAAAAATGCTCCTATAATTAAATTTATCCCTTTGGAGGCGTCTCTGGTAATGGAGACATAATAGCTCTGTCGATCATTTAGCAGAGTTGCTGGAGGCTGGGTGGGAGGAGCGTCGAGTGGACTCCGATCAGGGTGCTCTCATGGAGACTCTGAGCGGAGGTGAAGCCAAGCGCATGCGGCACACCTGTGACCAGGCGGGTCTGGAGATAAGGGGCCCGGCCTGAGCCCCGCTCACAGTCCAGTGAGATATCCCCTCCAGTTCCTGCTGGGGCGGAGACAACATAAAGGCTCAGCCTTTTTTTTTTCCTCTCCCGGTTCCAGGAAGCAGATCCGATGTCAGTAAGGCCGTGGTCAGCGTTCGTGGCTCCTTGCTTCCCTGACAGTGGCCTCTGGGTGGCTGCTCAGAGCTGCTGGCTCCCCGGAATGCCTGCGCTGCTCCTCTCGACAAGGTCCAGACTTGCTCTTCACTGCTGACAGTGCTGGCACGTGCCTGGTGTGTTTAGGAGTCGGGAGAAAGGGCTGCTTTGAGTTCACTCTCTGTGGACTGCTGGGCAATCCCAAGTCAGTTTCTGGGGAAGTGAAATGCACCCAGTGATTGGCTGTGTCTCACTGTGAGCTTCTCGGTGAGATCAAGGAGGGGAAGTAAACATTCTTAGCCCTGGGTTGCTGAAGAGCTTTCCCAGACTGATTAGCGAGTTCTGGCCTCAGGGGGCATGAGGAGGTGCCTCTGGGGGTTCTGAGCTTGGACATCTGGTGCAGGTGCTGGACATTGTGGTTACAAATAGAATCTCAGGACTGGAGTGATAGTGCAGTGAGTGGGGCCTTTGCTTCGTACAGAGCCAAGCCACATTCAGTCCTTGGCAACCCTAAGTGCCATGAGCCACCCGGAGTGATCCCTGAGTGCAGAGCCCTGAGTACCACTGGTTCTGGCCCCCAAACACAAACAAATAGAATCTCAGAAATAGGGACTGGCCAGATAATCCAGGGGTTAAGGTGCTTGTTCTGCATGCGGTCTTCCCCGGGCGCAGCACATCCCAAGCACTTAGGAGAGAGTCCTAAGCACAGAGCTGGGAGAAAGCCCTGAGCACATGCTGGTGTGGCTTTCTATGTAGTTTTTTCCAGCATCTGGGGTACCCCCCAAATGACCGGATTACAAGCCTGGTCAATTGTAGAAGTTCTTGGCTCCTGGGAATACCTGTATTCCCGTAAGACCATTCTTGTTCATTTTTCTTCATTCTGCGGGGTGACCACAGGGCCCATCCCATCCCCACGCAGAATGACTGCACTACCCGCCCTGTCCCCTTCCCTGCTATCCTCAGGCCTCTGATCAGGGGGCAAAGGTGTGACCTCAGGGCCCCCTGGGCCCTGCCGTTGTAACTGGGCATGGTGACTGAGCTGACTGAGCACTTACTGTGTGGCAGGAAATGTTCTCAATGGAACAGTAAACCAAATAGGCAGAAATCTCTGCCCCAGAGAGCTTATGCTCAAGGAGGGAAAGATTAGTCTCCTGCAAATGTTCACATCTTCTTTGTTATGCTTTTCGTGCTAGGGATGGAACCCACACATGCAAAGAGACCCCTATAACACTTCCTTTGAGCTCCTTTGGAGACAAGTCATGTGACAGGAAAGGGCTGCTCTGGGTTGGAGAATGTCCATAGGTTCAATTGTCTAGCATACCCCCTTCATGCTTGCTGCCTCACCAGCTGTTTGGAGTCAAGACGCAGGAAGCACAAAGGGTTTTCTTCATGTCCCTCTGGGACTCCAGTGATTCTTATGTTATTCCTCTTGGCTTCAACCTGATTTTCTCTTA
>JAOXYA010144693.1:0-21524 GCA_028565675.1 Sorex palustris | reverse complement strand
GCTCGGCCGGGCTGGCTGCATGCAAGGCAAACACCCTACCACTGTGCTCTCGCTCCAGCCCACTTAACATGTGTGAATATGTGCACGTGTGTACATGCATACCTGTGCCTACGATTGTATCTACATGCAAGAGACTGTTTGCATATGTATGAGCATATTCTACACGATACACTTGTAACTATATGTTCAAGTGTGCTTAAGTGTTCATATATGTGTATATGTGCATGACTGTGTATACATGTGTGTGGGTATATGTATAAGAGTGTCTGTACTCATGAGTATGTCTGTGTTAAAAAATGTGCATAGGTATGTTTGCACATATCTGCTTGAGTTGTGTGTGCTCAAGGGTATGTGTGGATGCATGATTGTGTTGTGTGCATATGTGTCTGTGTGGCTCTCTTTTTTGGGGGGGGGCACAGCTGGCAGTGCTCAGGGCTGACTGCTGGCTCTGCACTCAGGGATCACTCCTGGCGGACTTGGGGGACCATATGGGATGCTGCGGATCGAATCCCCTCATCTGTGTGCAAGACCAGTGCCCTCCCCTGACCTGTGACTCCAGCCCCTCGTGTGTCTCTTTCTTGCTTCTGCTGTTCTTGTCCCCCGTCTCCTCACCTGAGTCTGCCTTGCCCTCACTCATCCGTGACCTCGCTTCTGTCCAGAGCCCAGGGTCAGAGTGTTGGAGCTGGAAGGGACCGTGAGACTGCCTGGTACATCTTCTGCCGAGGCCCAGCGGGGGAGCAGATGGGTTGATAGGGCACGCAGAGCCCAAGCTCCTCGCTGCTATACCCTCTGTGGGCTCTGTCTGCACCAGAGACTTCTGAGGGCCCCAGCTGGCTTGCTTCTGGCTGGGAGGAAGGCGCTCCTGCCTTAATAAATGCGGAGCAGCACGAGGTCACAGGAGCACCAGAGGGGGGCTTCCTGCACACCGTCAGCTGCGCTTGAACCCCAGTTATACCTGCTGCTCTGTGGGCATAAACACCAATACCACACTAGGGGTGGGTGGGAAGGACCAGTGACCCCCCCTGCCCTCCAGTCTGGTGCTAAGATCAAGCCAGGCTCCTGGCCCAGAAATCTGCAATGCCCAGTGAGCACATGAGGCTGACAGAGCAGAATTCTGAAGTCTGTCATCGGGGAAACAGGACGTCCATTATAAACAGGAAGTCTACTGTGGGAGTAATAGGAAGTCTGTTATTGGAATACCAGGAGGTCTGTTATTGGAGTAACAAGGAATCTGTTATTGGGGTAATAGGAAGTCTTGTTGG
The DNA here is from genome assembly GCA_028565675.1 of Sorex palustris. NCBI lineage: Eukaryota > Metazoa > Chordata > Mammalia > Eulipotyphla > Soricidae > Sorex > Sorex palustris. The sequence goes on along the minus strand of JAOXYA010144693.1, from coordinate 20,262 downwards.
AGTATTAGGAAATCTATTAGTGGAGTAACAGAAAGTCTTATTGAGTAACAGGGAGTCTTATTGCAGTTATCAAGAAATTGGAATAACCGGAAGTCCATTATTGGTATTAGAGTAGCAGGGAGTCTGTTGTTGGGGTAACAGGAAGTTTTGTTGGAGTATTAGGAAGTCTGTTATTAGAGTGGCAGGACATCTGTTATTGCAGTAACAGGAAGTCAGTTATTGGAGTAACAGGAGGTCGGTTTTGGGAGGATTAGGAAGTCTGCTATTAGAGTAACAGGGAGTCTATTAGTGGAGTAACAGGAAGTCAGTTATTGGAGTATCGGGAAGTCTTATTGAGTAACAGGAAATTTTATTTGGGATAAAAGGATGTCTGTTAGTGGAGTAGTGGAAAGTCTGTTATTAGAGTATCAGGAAGTCGGGCTGGGCTGGGCTGAGCGTGCGAGAGTGTGCCAAGAGAGGCCTGACCCCACCCTTCTGGGCTCTTGGGGGCACACCCAGAGCCCGAAAGGCTGTTTCCCAGAGCCTCGCCCTTTTAGAACGGATTGGCCAAGAATGTGCCAGCGATGGGGCTCGGTCCCTTTCCTTTCCCCCACCCCCCTCCCCACCCTTTCTTACCTCTCTAGAATCTTCCCATGGCATGTGGCTCTGTGAAGTGAATTTCTCTAGGGCAGCAGAAAGGGGACGAATCCAGCCACTGTCAGCACACGGAGAAAGTCGGTCACCTCGATGACCAGGTGACAGATGGGCTCGCAGGTCGGGTGGCATCCTTCATTTGTTCTCACACAGCGGCCGGCCCGGCAGCGTTGCAGGAATGTTGTTCATAGAGTTCTGGGAATTGTTTTTTGTTTTTATGTTGTTGTTGTTGTTTTAAATCCTACAACCCAGAGGACTTTAAGAGTGGCACTTCTCTGGCGAGCCCCTGTCTGTGCCGGATGGTTCCTAATATGACCAGTTTCCTGGCGTCTATTCCTGGGAAAGTGAAAGACAGAGCTGGGATGGAGCAGACTCTGTCAGCCATGAAGAATACTTTGCGTGAGGTAGAAAAGTCTCAGCACCTCATCACAGAGAGCTACATTTCAAACTAATCATCTCCTTTAGTGTGTGTGTGGGGGGGAGTTTTAGGCCAGCTCAGGGGCTAATTGCTGGCTCTGTGCTCAGGGGTGACCCCTGGCAGTGCTTTGGGGCATATGGGATTGGAACTGCTGTTTGCAGTAAGCAAGGCAAGTGTCTTATCTCCTGTGCTGTCTCTCTGGCCCAAATCTTTTCTTCTGGTGTTCAGTGACTCTAGCGGGATGCTTTGTCCCACGCTGTGACACCTGTGTGCCGAGGCCATCCTTACCAGCTCTTCGAGGCATTGGGTCACGTTGTTGCCCTGTGGCATCAGGCCGAGAGGGACACACACAGTATGTCATGGTCGGATTCGACCGCGGGCAGCGTGGGCTGAGAGTGAGTGACGGCTGGTGGGCTAGCCGAGCTGGCCCACGCTTTCCTTACTGGTGGGGAGGCTGTGACTCGGTTGCCGTCCAGATTCCAGGGGGAGCGTTTCCGTTTCCCATGCTCTGTTTCCCCCTTCAGCATTTCACAGAGACGAGAAGATTCTGTTCGCAAACTTTTAAGCACGCGATGGACACCTGGTGCTGGTTCTCGGTGGGCCGCTGGGGGCACTGGTGTTCCCATCCCGGGACAGCAATGCGGAGTGACAGGGTGGCTGGACAGGGCGGGGCGACAGGTGGGGGCACCCCAGCAGCCAGCCAGAGACCCACATTTGCAGACGTCCTGAAGAACTGGTTCCTCTCCCCGGGCCAGTTCCTCCCCCTCCCCCGGCAAAGGCAGGCCAGAGAGATAGTGCAGAGCTGAGCGCTTGCCTCGCACACGGCTGACCTGAGTTTGATCCCTGACAGCGCTTACGGTCCTCTGTGCCTTACCAGGAGCACAGAGCCAGGAGTAAGCCCTGAGCACTGCCCAGGTGGGGCTCCCAAACAGTCAGGCAAATGAAACGTGCCCCAGGGCACAGGAAGGCTCCGTGGGAGAGCTCATACCTGACCCCGGGTTCCAGTGCCAACACCACAGCAAACACAGGCCAGACCTGAAAGCCCCTACTCCAGCGGCCCGGGCCGAAGACCGTGCCCAGAGAGTGGGTTCGAATCCCAGTTCCTCCTGAGCCTGCGTCTCCCTCCTGTTATTCGGGACAGAGCGTGCCCGGGGCCTGAGGGTCTGTGGGCACCCCCCGCCCGCCCCCTGGCAGGCTCAGGAGCCCAGAGCCTCCTGGGTTCCCAGAGAAGCGAGCGCCCCGCGCCCCCAGCCTATGTGGGAGACGCCTGTCTTCAGAGCAGCTGGGCCTGGCGCCAGGCACTCGGCTCCCACGCAGAGGCTGCCGAGGCAGAGGGAGGGGCGCGTGGGCACTTCCACACGGTTCTTCTCCCGGCCCCGAACTGTAGGACCCAGGCTGCCGGCCTGGACTCAGGCTGCTCCTGCCCTCGCCTGGGGACTCCAGGACTGGCTGGTCTCCCCGTGCTGGAGCTATGGGAGATACGTGTGGCCACAGTGCTGGGCCTGGGCTGGAGGCAGGGCTGGGGGGTCTTTGGAGCGGGCGCTTGAAGGCCTCAGTCCCACCTGCCATCCCCTATGGCCCTCTCAAGAGACTGACCCTCGATCTGTCACCGTTCGTGATCCAACTGCCCAACTGTACGTCACTTTCACAGACTTTTCCAGGTCCCGGAGTGAGGGAGGGCGCTTGCCGTGCACGTAGCCACCCTGGGTTCAATCCTGGCCCTCATGTGGTCCTATGAAGTAAGCCAGCAGTGAGCCCCGAACACCACTGAGAGTGACCTGAAACTGTCACTGTCACTGTCCTCCCATTGTTCATCGATTTTCTTGAGCGGGCCCAGTAACATCTCCATTGTGACAATCGTTGCTGTGTTTGGCATATCAAATATATCACAGGTATCTTGCCAGGCTTTGCCGTGTGGGCGAGATACTCTCGGTAGCTTGCCGGGCTTCCCGAGAGGGGCAGAGGAATCGAACCTTTGCCGACCATGTTGGCCGCATGCAAGACAAACGCCCTACCGCTGTGCTATCGCTCCAGCCCTGAACTAAAGAAATAAAAAATACAAAGTGTCCTGGGCCAGAGAGATAGTTCAGCGGGAAAGGTACTTGCCACATAGGGTCCCCTGAGCTCCCCAGGAATGATCCCCTCACCACCACTGGTGTGGCCCCCGGACCACCACTGGTGTGGCCCCCAAATCAAAAGCCTTAATAAGGGCAAACTCGTTTCCTAGCATTGACTTGGCTGATAAAGGCCGAAGTGCATCTTTGCCGCTTGGGGCTCTGGACGCCCTCCCTGGCACCACATGGCCCCCCAGCACTGCCGGGTGTGACCCCTAGGCAAACAGAACAGAATGAAAAGGAGCACAATGGCTTCCTGGTCCTCAGGCCACAAGGCCACAGCTGCCGGGGTCCCCTGTGGGCTGCCTCCAGTCCAGGAGTGCTGATTTGGGTGCTGCAGTAAGCAGCCCTAGCCCCCAAGGAACCCCCAGTCCACTGGGGGCCACCACACAGAGGTGGTGGGCTCTGGGCACCAGGGATGCCTGTGGAACATTGAGGGGGACCTTCGTGGGGGGTTCCAGGAATGCCTGGAAGTCTTCCTGGAGGAGGCACCAAGCAGCACCATGGGAGGAGATGTTCCTGGGTTGAGAGTGGATGCTGCTGCCCAGGCTGGGGTGGACTGGGGTTTGTGCGAGGAGCTGCTTTACATAGCTGGGTGGACAGCCCATTTCAGTCTGGGCTAGAGGGGCCAAGGAAAGATTCCCACGGGGGAGTCTCTGCCATCGGAGATTTAGGGGGACGGTGACCCGGGGCAGTGAGAGGGACTGTGGACAGGTGGGCAGCTGTGGCCCTGCCCAGAGTCCGGGTGGGAGCTGGGCTGAGGGACCCTGGATGCTGTGGGCTGAGGTCGTGGACGGGAATCTGGGCTCTGTCCCCTACCTCACAGCCGCCGCTTGCTCACAGTAAAGACTCAGTTCCAGGGCGCTCACAGTAAAGATTCAGTTCCAGGGGTCACTGCGTGGTCGGCTCCCCCTCCACTGGCTGTGGGTCCCTGCAGGGCTGTGGTTCCTCCCACCTCTGGAGAGGTGTAAGTGGGGTGCAGGGCAAAGGCCCTGCTTCTGAGCCTGTGTGTGTGCCTGCATGTGTGCCTGTGTGAGTGTGCATGTGTGTGATATGGGTGGTGCATGTGGAATTCACTGGCATGCCCCACCTTCTAAGGGTGCATATGTGAGCATATATGTATATGAGGGTGAGGGCACATGTGTGTGGTGTGCATATGTGTGAGTGATGAGTATATGTGTGCATGCGTGTGTGCATGTGTGAGTGTATGCATGTGTGTTGGGTGTGCGCGTGTATGTGGTATGTGTGTGTGGTATGTGTGTGTGTGTGTATGTGTATGTGTGTGCGTGCATGTGTGGTGCAGTGGCACGTGGCCTCAGAGCTGGTTCCCGCCTCCCACCCTGAGTGACTGATTTTCCTGACCCTGAAGGGAACAGACGGACTGAGGAATGAATGAAAAGTGAATGCAGAGACGGTTTCCTGTGGAAAGGGTTGGGGTCCTTAGGACCTCCACGATGTTTGTGGACCAGAACTTAACATCTGCTCTGTTCACCCAGATCATAGCTTCCTGCTGTTCTCCCGAAGCCCACAGCTCTCCCAAACCCCCCGCCCAGTTCTCCCGAAGCCCCCGACTCTCTCAGAGCCCCCTGACTCTCCCGAAGCCCCCCCGACTCTCCTGAAGCCCCCCAATTCTCCCGAAGCCCCCTGACTCTCCCGAAGCCCCCTGACTCTCCCAAAGCCCCAACTCTCTTGAAGCCCTCCAACCCTCCTGAATCCCTCGACTCTCCCGAAGACCCCTGGCCCTCCTGAACCCCTCAACTCTCCTGAAGACCCCAACTCTCCCAAAGCCCCCCGACTCTCCCAAAGCCCCAACTCCCCCAAAGCCCCCAACTCGAAGCCCCCCCTGCCCCTGCAGTGTGCAGCCTGTGAGCCCCAGTGCCTTCCTTGCAGGCTCCACGCCGCTGAGCTTCCTGGTGCTGGTGACGGGCTGCACGTCGGTGGGCCGCGTGCCCGAGGCAGAGATCTTCAAGGTCACGGCCACCGACTTCTTCCCGCTCCAGGGCGAGACGCGGGAGGACGAGCGCCTGGCGGCCCTGAGGAAGATCCTCAATTCGGGTGTCTTCTACTTCGCGTGGCCCAACGAGGGCTCGTGCTTCGACCTCACGGTGCGCGCCCAGAAGCAGGGGGACGGCTCGGACGAGTGGGGGAACTCCTTCTTCTGGTGAGAGCCCGCCCCTCACCCCCGAACTCTGGTCCCCCTCCCCCGGCCACCAGGACCCAGAGAGCACCAGCCTCCTCCGGCCACCCCCAGGTTCTCCTGCCCACTCCCTCCCCCGGGCCCAGAAGTGCATACCGGCCCCAGCTGCTGCTTCCGGGGTCTCATGGCAGTGCTGTTTGTGGGCCAGTACTGGCCGTGGTGTTTACAAGGCGCCTGAGCTCCATTCAGGCCCTCCTGGTGATGGCCATTGGGGGTCCACTCTCCCCATTGGTCAGGTGAGGGGACTGAGCCCAGGTTGTTCATCACAAGAGCCCGCCCCTCCTGTCCAGGGGATGTGAGCAGGTCCCAAAGGCCAGCCCAAGGGTGCTGTATTTCTTTTTATTCTTTCTTTCTTTCTTTCTTTCTTTCTTTCTTTCTTTCTTTCTTTTTTAGGTTTTTGGGTCATACTCAGCGATGCACAGGGCTTACTCCTGGCTCTGCACTCAGGAATTGCTCCTGGTGGTGCTCGGGGGACCATATGGGATGCTGGGAATCAAACCCGGGTCAGCTATGTGCAAGGCAAACACTGTGCTATCGCTCCAGCCCCTCTGTGTTTCTTTATTTTTGGAGCGATAGCACAGCGGTAGGGCATTTGCCTTGCACGCAGCCAACTTGGCCGACCCAAGTTCAATTCCTCCGCCCCTCTTGGAGAGCCCGGCAAGTTACCGAGGGTATCCCACCTGCACGGCAGAGCCCGGCAAGCTACCCGTGACATATTCAATATGCCAAACACAGTAACAACAAGTCTCACGAAGGAGCAAATCGATGAACAATGGGAGGACCATGATGTTTTGGTTTTGAGCCACACCTGGCTGTGCTCAGGGGTCACTCCTGGCAGGGCTTGGTGGGCCATATTATGTGGTGCCGGGGATCGACCCCAGCTTGGCCCGCTGCGAGGCAAGTGCCCTGCGCTGAGCTCCCTCTGGCCTCGGATGCTGTGACCCAGCCAGATGCTCCCTCGTGAACGTGGCACCTGCACATTGCCTGTAACTGGACAGCACCTCTGCCTCTCCGTGGGCCCAGGGTTCTGGGGACGCTGCCAGATTTGGGGGAGGGGGTGGCGTGGCCCCTGGGCCACACAGAGGCCTGGGCAGAGCTGCCTGGGGTCTCCAGATCCCAGGTCAAGCTGCTGGAGTAGGAGGGGTGAGCATGCTGCTCTAGAGAGGTTGCAACAGGAGCGTGAGGACAGCAGGTCAGGAACTTACCTGCACGCCGCCGACCCAGGCTCGATCCTCTGAGCACTGCCAGGAGTGACCCTGAGTGCAGAGCCAGGAGAAACCCCAAAGCATCGCTGGGTGCACCTCCCCTCCAAAAGTGATTGCGACATACTTCCTGAAGCAAGATGCCCCTGCAATCCAGTTGGGGGCTGCACCACCCCCGGCTGTGACTCCGGCCTGACAGGACCCCCCCCGCACCCTCTGTGGGTCCTTGCTCCCTGCAACCCACAGCTGCCGTGAATGAGTTTCTGGCTTCTTGTCAGAGAAGGGAGGACCACCATGGGGGAGCACCATGGCCCATGACCTTCCACATCCCCACCCCCCTGCACGAGCCTCTTAGGGTCTCTACCCCAGTTTGAAACGCCGGGACTTTCCCCACTGGGCTTGCTCAAGGGCGGGTTCTGATCCGCGGGGCCCAGGACTCAGCATTTGGGGCAAGCGGCTGCTGATATGGCTGGGGACCCCTCGAGGCACATGTGGGGGGCTCCTTTGCATCTACAGGGCCAGCTGCTGCCCCTGAGAGCAGCTGAGGGCTGGGGGTCACGGTGATGAAGGGTCTCAGTGCGGGACCGTGGGCCCAGGTCCAGCCCTGACTTGTTGGGTGGGCAGGGGCCATCCTCGGTGGCTGTGTGTCTATCAGATCTGCCTGGGGACTGACCCCTCTCCTGGGGGCTCTGGGGGAGGACACAGGCCCCAGAACTAGTGAGAGCAAAGACCAAGAGAACCCTGGAGGGGCCAGGTGGACCCCAGCGCTGAGAGGGGGTTGCTGGCCCCAGAACGAGCCCCCTGGGATCAGCCCGCCCTCGGGATCAGGGCCTGCCCTAAACCCATTCTTGAGGGGCCACCCACCAGGTCCTCCATCCACGGGGAGCTGAAACAACCATGGCAGGGTGGGCGCAGGGCATGTCGACAAGGTGGGAGGGACAGCAAGCCATTGTCCTCAGTGGACTTGGGGGCTCGGCTCCTGGGCCAGTTCAGGCCAGCGCAACAGTGACCCAGGCGCGCCCACGCGTGCCCCGGCCGTAGGAGGCTCCTCGTGCGCCTGGTGATGATGGGCACCCAGGCACGCGGGCAGCACCCTGGAAGCTTCTGCGGGTTTAGTCTGGAATGTGCTGCCCACCTGCTCCATGCGTATGCGCACGCGCGCCCATGGCTGATCTCCAGACGGGATGAGTCGCAGGAAGTGACCCCAGACTCATTTCTGAAACAACCAGACGGGGCCTGAGGGCTCAGAGAAGAGCACGGGGGACAGGGGCAGGGGTTCCTGGCAGGGAGTGGCTGCAGGCCAGGGAGTGTGTGTGTGTGTGTGTGTGTGTGTGTGTGTGTGTGTGTGTAGGGTGCACACAGGGCGGGCTCAGTCCAGAGTGCCACATGGAGGGGCGGGGTCCCCGGGATGGAGCAAGCTGAACCTTCAGATCCAGTTTGCTGAGCACGTTGGCAGGGACCCCTGAGACGGTTCTTGTCTCCCTACTGGTGTTAGGGACCTCAGGATGGCCCTACTGGCCCCTGGGCATCCCCTGTAGACCCCAGAAACAGCGCTGGTGCCTGGGACCCTGCACCCTCTTCTGAGGTCACGCTTCCTAGAGGTACACTGGAAGGGAGCGCCTCATCCGGATGGGGTGCAGCGGATGGGGGCTCATCAGGGAGGGCAGGCTGCAGGTCCCGTGAGGAGCGGCAGCTGAGGCCTGAACAGCACACGGCTGCTTGGCCTCTGTCTGTGTGCCACGCCCAAGGGTGCTCAGGGGACTCCCAGCTCTGTGCTCGGGGCTCACTCCCAGCTCTGTGTGTGGGGCTCACTCCTGAATCTGTGCTCAGGGATCTCTGTGCTCAGGAGTGCCCCCTGGTGGTGCTGCAGGGCCGATGAGGGACTGAGGACTGAGCCAGGGTGACCGCTTGCAAGTCCCGGGCCGGATCCCCTGAACTGCCTCTCTGGGACACAGCGCTGCTGTTCCTTGGTCTGGAAAATGGGCTGCTTGCCGGATGAAGGGAGTCTGTCCGGTGCGAGCACTCGTGCACTCGGTGATGCTGGCCATTAGGGTCCCCGGCAGCTGGGCAACCCGCGGGGGGCTGGGAGGGAGGTGCTGGCCTTTGTCTTCATCTCAGCCCTTCCTGTTTACTCGTCAGGCTTTGGGCTGTGTGCTCTGACAGTTGCTTCGTGAGCTACGGATTTGACCGAAACGAGCATCCTTCTATTTCAAATATTTTTATGATGGCTTTGGTCATTTCTCATAATTCTATAATTACGTATATTATCATAGCTATAAAAGTGTATCATTGGGGGCTGGAGTGATAGCACAGAGGGTAGGGCGTTTGCCTTGCACGTGGCCGACCCAGGTTCGATCCCCAGCATCCCATATGGTACCCTGGACACCGCCAGGAGTCATTCCTGAGTGCAGAGCCAGGAGTAACCCCTGAGCATCACCGGGTGTGACCCCCCCCCAAAAAAAAAGTGTATCATCGTACTTCTCACAAGTGGGACCCGGGCTCCAAGTAGGCGGGGCCCTGGCCCTGGTGGGCGGGGCCTCCGCCGTCCCCGAGCTGCGATTGGCTCCCGGGCGGCCCCCCCCCCGCCCCGTCCTTGGGGTCCCCCTGAGCCCGCGTCTGTCGCAGGAACCAGCTGCTGCACGTGCCGCTGCGGCGCCAGCAGGTGAGCTGCTGCGACTGGCTGCTGAAGGTCATATGCGGGGTGGTGGCCATCCGCACCGTGTACGCGGCGCACCGGCAGGCCAAGGCCTGTCTCATCTCCCGCATCAGCTGCGAGCGCGCCGGCGCCCGCTTCCACACGCGCGGCGTCAACGACGATGGCCACGTGTCCAACTTCGTGGAGACCGAGCAGGTCAGTGCCCGCACTGCACGCCGCCTCCTCCTCCACCCCCTCCTCCGCCTCTTCCTCCTCTTTCTTTTCCTCTTCTTCCTCCTCCTCGTCCTCTTTCTTCTCCTCTTCCTCCTCCCCCTCCTCCGCCTCTTCCTCCTCCCCCTCCTCCTCCTCCTCCTCCTCCTCCTTGTCTCTCCTGGGAAGGCAGAGGAGAGGACCAGCCTGGTTTTGGGGCCATGACCAGCACCCCTACTGGTGGTGGGGTCAGTGGATATTCGGGTACCACCCAGGTGTCATCTGCAAAGGTGTTGCAGGCTCAGCCACCTCTGAGCCTCTTTGGAGGTCCGGGTGACTCTGGTCTCGGGGCTGGGACCCCCAGGTCACCTCCTTTGCCCCCCACCCAGGCCCTCCTTTCCAGAAGGACTCAGTCATTTGGGATGCAGGACCCCTCCCCATCTTAATCTCTGCAGTGACTAAGGGCGGGCCACAGTCCAGGGTGCTGGGGGTTGCCTCTGGGGGGATTGGATTCAGCTCATAGCAGGACCCTCAGAGTCGGTGCCCGGTGTCCATCCTAGGTCAAGTGTGCAGCCGTGGAGCCCATGTCCCGTGCCCTCCGCTCCCAGGACGGGCTGGGCCGTGGGACTGGCCGTGCCTCTTCTTGTCCCTACATCTTCCCAGATGCCTCCATGACACGAGCCCCGCCTGCTGACACGGGGATTCCGAGCTCACTTGCCGCGTCCTGGGTCCCCCCAGAGCGGCACGGCTCCCCGTCTCGGGACAGCTTGGGCCCAGCCTCGGCCGGGCTGCTGTCCCGTTGCTTTGGGCTCTGTGCCCCCAGAGGAGGGACTCCCCCACTTCCTGCACGTGTCCGTGTCCCCTCTGACCCCCTTCCTCCTGGTCCCCTGTTCTGACCCTCGCCACTGGCTGTCTGCCCGGAGGGAAGGAGACAGCTCTATGCCATGCTCATCACTCATCGGCCGGGGGAAACTGAGGCTGGAGCCGTGGCGTGGGGGTGGGCGCGGGCCATCTTGGCCCAGATTCTGCTTCTCCCCAGGGAACCTGGGGACCCTTGTCACATCTACAGGTGACAGCCCCCCCTCCCTACACTCTGTGCCTGGAAAGGAAAAGAAACCCAACCCCGGTGTCCGCTGGCCGGGTCAGTCCTGCTAGCCCACCGTGCAGATGGGCGCGCATAGGACGGGGATGTTCCAGAGGCATCGCTCTCCCTCCCCGGGGGTCCTGCAGCCCTGGTCTCCTCCCGCCCCCTCCCCGCCACTTCATTCTCCTTAGCGCCTGGAGACGGGCTGCGGGCACCTCTGGGTGCCGAGGGCAGACGCTTCTGCCTGGAGCAGATGCTCGGCCCCATGCCGGTGTCTCCCATGCAGCTGGGGGCCCAGTGTCCCCCAACCCCGGGGGTGAGCGTCAGATTTCCCGGCAGCCCCCGGTGCCCACAGGGCCAGACAAGCCACCACTCCTGTGTCTCTTGGTAGAAGAACGAAGAGCACACGCGGTCCCCCAGCCAGTCTCAGCCCAGAGACGAGACGCCGGAGCTGCCCTTGGCGGAAGGATGGCCGGCGCCCCAGATGCCTCCTGCCCGGGAGCCGGCCCGTGGGTCTCGCTGGCAGCGCCTGCCCGGGTGATCTGAGCGTGGCATCTGACCTACATGCGGCGGCTGTGGAGGGAAGGAGCGGCCGACCTGCCGGCGGCTCGAATTACCCAGATAAAGGGCAGGACAGCTGACCACCGCCGCCGCCCTCCCCGCGTGATGCCCGCGCCTGTCCTCTCCGGCCTCGGAAATGTCCCTTGTTGCGGCTGGAGTTGAGGGGCATTGCGGGCGGGTTGAGACATTGGCACATTCCGGAAGAAGCGGGGTGGGGGGGAGGTGGTGGCAGGGTTTTCCATGTAAGTCACAAGTCTCAGAGCAGGTGCCAGGGCCCACGGTTGCTATGGAAACGGGGCGTGGGCAGCGTGTTCGGGAACACCGTGGCCGAGGCCGAGGACCAAGCCCAGGTTCAGGTTGGGTCTTGGCTGGGCTCCGCAGCTCTGACGCGCGCCCTGGGCTCTGTCACCCTCTGCCACCTCCGGAGGCCTCGGGGAGGACTCGGGAAGCCTCGTTCAAATGAGAGCGTGCGGGGCCCGACTCCCGCGCAGGGGTGAGCGCGGGGGGACACCAGTCCTCCGGGGAGCCGGGCAGGGCACACCCCTCCCCACCCCCAGCGCCTGCAACCCCTGGGGACCAGGAATGGGCAGAGGGCGAGGAAGGCCAGTGCCCGCCCCTTTGAGCTGCTGGTGTCAGCTCTCAGCGGGCCAGATCTGGTTACCCGGGCTCAGGACGGTCGGTTTCATTGAAGAATACCTCTCTCTCTCTCTCTCTCTCTCTCTCTCTCTCTCTCTCTCCCTCTCTCCCTCCTCTTCGTGCAGACCATTTACATGGATGATGGAGTTTCGTCTTTTGTCCAGCTCCGAGGCTCCGTCCCGTTGTTTTGGGAGCAGCCAGGCCTCCAGGTACGTCTGTCCCCACCGTCGCTGAGACTTGTCTGCCCCGCAGACGGCTTCTTTGCTCTTAACTCCGCCTCTTCCATGGCACCACTCTGGGTCCTCCCCATGTCCAGCTGTGTAGGGCCACGCTGTCCCCTGCACATCTGTGTGCACATGTGGAGTATTTGTGTGTGTGTGTGTGTGTGTGTGTGTGTGTGTGTGTGGACTCGCCGTGTTGGTGCGATGTGCCGGGGGCGAGCCGTCTACCAAGAGACCCCCTTGCGTGATCCGAGAGAAGCGACCAGAGTTTAGACCCCTGAGTCCAAGAGCTACATGTCAGGATCTTGCACAGCTCGGCCTGTTGGCCACCGTTGGACCCTGGGTGTGGGCTTGGGCCTGGCTGCCCAGTGGAGCGCGGCTTCCAGGTGCCTGGGCAGAGTTTTCCCAGGATTTCTAAAAATAAACCTCACGGTCCCCATCTGGGTCCTAGGCAGTGCCAGAGGCATCTGGGGCTCTGGCCTGGGAAGGCCCAGTGCTGGCCCAAGAACAAACACAGTTGTCGTCAGAGGGCAGCTCACGAGGAGGATGGGCCACCCAGGGGTCTCCAGCCCACGTCCCCCTGGGCCTGCCAGGCCGGGTCACTCGGGCTCAGCCTGCTGAGGGCCATAAGGGAAGACCTGGGGGGCTCAGAGTGACCGTTGTGACAGCTCTTGCGATTTCGCCTGTCTGGGTTTCCTCCAGCCCTTGGCCTGACCCCCACCTGCAAGGGGCACTTTGTCCGCCCTCACCAGGCGTGTCCAGAGGTAGACCAGCTCTAGGGTGACGTGGAGGGGGCAGGCCTGCTGGGCGCTGTCTCGTCAGGAAGGGCAGCAAGACGGGCTGGCTAGCAGGACTCAGTGGCCACAGTGACCGAAGCACTTGTCCTTCTTCCAGGACTGTCCTCTGTAGTGTGACTCTGTGGCCTGTGATTGATGTGTAATTGACATGTAACCGACACATTACTGCCATGTATATGACGTGTTATTGACAGGCCTAACCAGGCCATGTTGGAGAGCTTGTTGGTCAGTCGGTGGGGAGTCCTGTCCATCCACATAGTCTTGTTCAGCGCCTTTTCTCCTGCTTTAAAATCTCTCTGCCGGCTGCAGGCCTGCCTGCAACCTGTCCCCCCTCCCTGGGGCCCAAGCACTGGTCCAGCCCTCCTCCTCTGGGTTTCCTACTCTGGGCACCTGAAGCTGGGTTCCCATCAGCTGTGTGTCGATGGAGTGGGCATGGGAGAAGGGCAGAGAAGACCGCAGCGTGTGTGCAAACATGAGGGCCTTGTTGGAGCCTGGGTACCCGCTTTGGGCCACCCTACCAGCTCCTCTGGGCTGAGACCTGTTGTGGGGGTGGTTTGTCCTGCCTGCAGGGTGTCCCGGGCTTGAGAGCACCAGGGGAAGTTGTTCTTCAGACCTCTCTTGGGGGAAGGGTCCCGTTCTCCGCTTCTTGCTCTGCGTGCGTTTCTCCAGGCGTTCCCGGCCGCCTGGTTCCCCTCTCCCTTCCCAGACTCCCCCCTACGAGCAAAGCCAAGCCTCTTCGTCCTTCCCTTCTTCACATGCTTGACTGTTGGGATGCTCTAGATGCACCCTTCACGGGACAGCGGGGCAGGCTCGCATGGCAGGGCCAGCATCGGTGGACATTGGGTGGCCACAGATCCCCGTCTGCCTCACACCCTGTGGCTCCTTGTACTTTGCCAGTCTCTGTGACTGTTTCAAAAAAAAAATCAGCTTCAAGCGCTGGAATGTTGGGAGCAGAGGGCCAGGACAACGCCAAGGGCGCTTGCCTTGCACGCAGCTGGACTGGGTCTGATGCCCAGAACTGCATCTGGTCCCCCGAGGGACCACCACCAGGCAGTGGTCCCGGAGCACAGAGCCGGGAGTCAGCCCCAAGCACTGCCAGCATGGTCCTCAAACGAGCAAAAGGCTGTGGTATTGATTAGTTCTGTACGAATTTGCTCGTCTTGTGCCCTCCACCCCACCAGCCCCCCCTGACAGACCCCAGAGGGAGCCCAAGTCTTGCTTCCGGTTGGTTCCCTCCACTCCAGAACGTTTCCTTCCGTCTTGAGTTAGATAAGAAATGGCAGAGACTTGGGGGTGACTCGCCACTCTGCATCCTTTTGGGGCGACCCCGGAGAATGCTCTGAGTCCTCGGGGGCAGGGGGGCTGGAGACGGGGGCTGGCCAAGCAGACGGGGGTGGGGGGGAGGAAGGATCTGCCTTCCCGTTTCGATGGGAACGGCACCCGCCTTCAGACCCCAAGCTCCCAGCCACTCCCAGCGCCCCAGCACCTGGAACATCTTTTCCCGTGTAAATAGGTTTACAGGCTGTGTTTATAAATAGCCACACGCTGAAATTCACCCTCCGCTCTGATCGCTGCTGTCTCCGTTCCTCACCGAGTTTATTTTCGGCTGCCGTGAGCCTGGTGAAGATTCTGCCCCCCCCCCCTTCTCACTTAAGCCTCTCGCTCCCCACACGCACCCCCCACCACCACCCCACCAGGCAGATGGTCGCTTCCCGCAAAGGTGAGTCCTGAGTTTGGTGCTTCCTGTGACTCAGCATCCGAGGGAGGTGAGTCCCGCCGCTCCCCCAGGCCTGCGTCCGTCCGTCTGTCCATCCGCCTCCTCCTTGTTGACTCGGGGACGGCCTGTGCTGGTCAGCGTCAGAGGTGGCTGGTCGCGCAGCCTCTGCAGAGCTGGCAGACGGTGGTTGGAGCAGGGCAGGCGACTCAAGGGACGTGGGTGGGCCAGGGGTCAGCCCTCCACCCACGTTGCGCCCAGGCATTCAGGCCCTTTGCTCCCCAAGGGGCCGAGGTGTTCAGCGCGTCTCCTCTGACCTCACGGGGTCCTGGCTTTCGGCGCACCTGCTTGTCCCCTGCCCAGTCTCAAGGTGCTCTTAGGTCAAAGGCATTTGACCTTTGCCCTGCCTTCTTCGCTCCTTTGGAGGCCCCAGGCCTGGGAGGCGCAGAGGATCCTGGGGTGTTACTTAGGGGGGCCGGAACTCACGGGACAGGAAGTGGTGATTGAAGACAGACACACACGGTTGCTGTCTGTGGGGCAGTGTGGGCCTCTGCATCTTGAGGGCGGCTTCCCTGGGCTCGGAGTGAGGACCTCCATCCTCTCTCTGCCCGCCAGTGTCTGGGAGACCCTGCTCCCCCCGACCAAGGCTCAGTTCCCAATGCCCTGAGGCCTGTGGGCATGTGTGCAGCTGACCAGGGAGGAGCCCAGGCCAGCAGGGGCCACAGGCAGGGGCAAGCCAGTGCTGTGACAGTTCAGAAGGTCGAGACCTCTGCTGGCACCCTAGGTTTGCCGCCCAGCAGAGCAAGCTGCTGCCCCGGGAACAGGCCAGCCAGACAGTGTCTGCCGTGGGCGCTGGCACCAGTGTTGGCAAACGAGAGACTCGGAACAGCGCTGCTCACCCATGTCCACCCATGCCAAGGGCCCAGAGGGCACAGACTCGGTGGCAGCATTTTGGGGGTGTCAAGGGTCACGGCACTGTCGCCCACTGCCGGGAGTTGGATCCTGCCTCAGTGTCCCCAGTGTGTTCTTTCATTATTTATTGTCCTGGGGGAGGGCAGGACCGACCGGCGCTGGCAGCCTGGCCTGGGGCAGGCACATGCAGGGAAGAGTTCTGGGAGGGTGAGGGGGTGAGGGGGCGTGGGGGCTCCCAGCAGACGGCTTCACACCAGGCCTGACTGCAAACCCCCCCACCCCCACACACACACTCACCAGGCCCCTGCCGCTGCCTACAGGCCGAGCCAGTGACTGGCCAGGTGTCCCCGGGCCAGGGGCAGAGGGTGACTCAGAACAGCTGCCGTCGCTCCAGGCGGGGGCCAGCCCGGGCTTCACCCCGCCCCACACACGCTCCCTGGGACACTCACGCCCGATGTGACCCCAGAGCAGGACTCAGGCCTGTGTTGGGGGACAGAGGGTAGCAGGGAGCCAGGGGGAGGTGGGGGAGCAACACTGGGCTGGGGGCAGGTGGTACAGGAGGCGGGGCTGTGCTGATGTGGGCACCCCCCACCCCAGCATGGCCCTCGCCACCGGGAGCCCCCTTGGGTGTTGGCTTTTTTTTTTCTTTTTGGGTCACACCCGGTGATGCATAGGGGTTACTCCTGGTTCTGCACTCAGGAAGAATTACTCCTGGAAGTGCTCGGGGGACCATGTGGGATGCTGGGAATAGAACCCAGGTCGGCCGCGTGCAAGGCAAAAGCCCTACCCACTGTGCTATGGCTCCAGCTGCAGGTGTTGGCTTCTGAGTGAGAGGAGGAGGCTGATGGCAGCTCCGACGTGTGTGTGCTTGGGCCCGTGTGAGACCCACGGCCTGTGAGCGCCACAGTCGCTGGCCCAGAGGGACTAGCCCCATTGTGGGCTCCGAGAACTGCCCTGGTGACTCTGGACCCACAGACAGGCGGCAACAACCTGGGCAGAGGGCCCCATCCCCAGGCATCTCAGTGTCCTGTCAGTGTCCACCCTCATCACTCCTGCCGGGGGCACTGTGGTTCTGCTCCCTGGGGCTGGCATCGTGCCGGTGGTTGGCTCTTTGGCACTGTGCCTTCTGCACCCTCCAGGGCTGCCCAGGAATGGCCCAGCTGTGCTCCTTACGCTGCCACGATTTAACATGAAGCCACATTTGGGTGTGAGCCACCGGCGGTACACACCAGTATTATTGGGTAGAACAGAAGTTTGCTTGTGGCAGGGCCTCTGGGTGTTTCATTGTGAGGGGGTGTGGGGTCCGGCGTGCAGGTCAGAATCCTGCCTGGTGTGTCCTGGCCCCAAGGTCACGCTGCTGCTGATGGCCAAGGGCATGGCCTGGCCGGGCTGCTGGCCAGTGTCCCCGCTCCCGGCGCTGTTTTTCTGATGCTCTCCTGGAGATTCCAGGACCACGGAGTCTGCCACATGCACCTTCCCCTTCAGGTGGAAGGTCATAGGCACTGGGCGTGGTGCTGTGGGGACGGTCCCCGCCTCCCTGCTCTCCACAGGGGGCCTTGTGAAGAGCCTCCCTTCTCCCCTGTGCCCCCATGATGAGCCGCCCACCCGTCCCCCTGCCCACCTGTCCCTACACGCACCCACCTGCTTATCTATCCACTCTTGCACCTGTCAGCCGTCATTCACCCCTCTGTTCTGTCTGTCCATCTCTCCGTGCGTCCCCCCACCCAGCCCTTCGCTGACACGCCTCTCCATCCAGGCACCTATCCATGCACCCCACCCTCCCTCCCTTCACCATCCCCCCATGGCTCGTCCACCCATCCACCTGGCCATCTGTCAGTCTGGCTGGCTGTCCATCTGTCCTTCCATCCCTCCCTCCAGCCAGCCAGCCAGCCAGCTCTCATCTGGATAGCTTCCTGGATTCCGTGTGTGTGTGTGTGTGTGTGTGTGTGTGCGCGTGCGCATGCCTCCGAGTAGTGTTCAGAGAGCGTGGGACCCTCTCCCGGCGATACTCGGCCAACTTTGCTTGACTTACTGGTCCAGCGATGCTGGGGAGGCAGCCCGGGGCCTGCCCAGCCCTCTGAGTGGCCGCCTGGCCCACGTGGAAGCCTGTTCTGCTCCTCACGTTATTAGCCGTTGCTCGCTTTATGTAATTCAGTGTTCGGCCTGTCCCGGATTTGCCCGGGGACGCTGCTGCGGGCCGGCTCCGGTGACAGTGTGGAACTGTGTATATTTATGATCGCCCTCTGTGAACTGGGTCACTCTTAATAGCTGAGCAAATCAGGTTGCAGGCTGGAAATGCTCCGGTTCGGAGGCAGCCACGGTCCCTGGGCTGGGGGGGATGGGAGAGCGGCATCTCCCCCGGCCAGCTGGGCACCCCTGCACCCTCCGAGAGGTGGGGGCTTCGCCTCGCCCTCCTGGTCCCCCCAGGCAGCCCCTCGTCTGCAGAAGGCTGCCGCCGGCAATTCAGACTTGCCCCCCTTGGATCTGGGTGTGGGCCCCCGTGGCCGAGTGGAGGTTGGGGTGCTGCGGCCCCTGGCTTGGTGGAGCAGGGCCGATTTCCCACATCCCTTCTCATGCTTGCAGGTCGGCTCCCATCATCTGAGACTCAACCGAGGCCTGGAAGCCAACGCCCCCGCCTTCGACAGGTAGGGGCTTCCGACAGTGGCGACGTGCGTGGGCCTTTACAGAGGGGACTCGGGAGGGAGGGATTGGCAGGGGGTCCCACCTGGGACTCCCAGCCAGCCCCGAGGATGGGGTGCTGCTGGGCCCCGCAGTGCTGGGGCCTTTGGGCCTGTACCCAGAGATGCTTGGCGGGGGGGCCGTGAGGGGCCGGGATTCACCGCCCGGCCGGGCGCAGTGCCCGCCAGCGAGTGCCCTCCACCCCTAAGAGGTGGGATTTCGTTTGCTTGTTTTGGCGTTGAAGCCACCTTTGGAGGTGTTCGGGGCTCGCTCCTGGTTCTGCTCTTGGGGATCTCTCCTGGGGAAGCTTGGGGTGCTGTGAGCAGGGCAGGCGCCCCGCCTGCTGGGCTAGGGGTTTTCTCACGGCTCTGGGGACTCTTGAAGCGTCAGGAACCCTGTCCAGGCAATACTTGTTAGTTTTCTTGAAAATAGATGAACTTATGACTAGCCAAGTCATCTAATGTTTTATCTCACCAGTCCTTTCCTTGATAAAGCCTTTTCCACATGTCCTGGATAATAAGGGATATTTGAAATGATAGGATGCTCGTTGCTGTTTGGTTTTGTGCTTCAAAGAACACCCCCAGGTTTTCCAGAGTCACACGGTGGTGGGCTTGTAGCTCAGTGGTGTGTGGGGCGCAGGCTGGGGGTGACGGTGCTCTGAGCTCTGTTCCTGGCACTGCAAACAAACAAAGTCTCAACTTGTATGAGTAAAAGGTTCTGGTGTAGAAAGATGTGGAGAGACTGGACCCAGGCAATACAGCAGGCAGTGTGCTTACCCCGCAAGCAACTGGTCTGTGTCCGTCCCCAGCATCCCAATGATCCCCAAGCACCAGGAGAGATCCCTGAGTACAGACGCAGGAGTAACCCCTGAGCGTCCCCGGATGTGGCCTATAAACTGGGGGAAAAAAGGCATAAAATGAGAAGCGAATGTATACTCACTGCCAATTTCCTTTATGAGATTTTACTGTTTAATGAAATAATAATGTGTTTATGTATCATTCTGGGGGAAAAAATGTTGGCACGTATGTGGCTCATTTTTTTAAAACAAATCATAACAGTTTCATAACTCGCTGAAGTAATGCCATTAGCTGAAGTATTAGTAATTCAAATATTTTAATAACTCCTTCAAAATATTTGCCTTAAAAATTAAAATTGAATCATCAGGTCAAGGGGAAAGAGAAAAAGGAAAAAGGACTCAGAAGGTCCAATTTTGTTTCGTTTTGTTCTGGGCTCTACCCAGCAGTGCTCAGGGCTTAACTTCCGGTCCCCCCCCCCCCCACACACACACGCACACAGTACAGCAGGTAGCATGCTTGCCTGGCATACAGCTGACCTGGGTTTCAGTCCCTGGCATCCTATATGGTCCCTCAAGCCCTGCAAGGAGTGATGCCTCAGCGCAGAGGTCAGACACACATGTGCGCGCGCGCGCACACACACACACACACACACACACACACACACACACACGAAGTGTTGGGCTGGGGAGACAGTTCAGAGAGCTGGCGCAATGCCCACACGCCTGAGCTCATGAGTGCCTGAGAGGATGCCCTGGCCCCACGGGTCTCTCTTCGCACCAGGCCTGGCCCTGTGGCCTCCCGCATTCCTGAGTCTGAGCTCCATGCCACTCCCCCCTCCCCCCCACACAGTTGGCCAAGTATCCCTGGCAGAGGACCCAGGCCCCTCTGAGCACTGCTGGGAAGTGCCTCCCAGATGGTGTCTAAAGGTTCTCAAAACAGCAGACTGCCAGCCCTGGGGCCTGAAGCAAGAGCCGCCTGCTCTGGGCCAGCCGAGGGACCACCGTTGTGTCCTAGCCCCTGTACCACCAGTGTGCTGATCTGGGGCTGACACTTGTCGTGGGAGGTTGCGCCAGGCTGCAGGAAAAGCTCCCAGTCTGGAGATGTTGGCGCGGCTGGGGTGCCCGTCCCAGGGCTCTGGTAAGCGGGGCTGCCAGCACGCCCGGAGGCCCCACAGCAGTGGGGCAGGGGGGAGGCTGGCTGCACCCCCACTCCAGCTGTTTCTGAGCTTCCCCGGGATACACTCAGAGGGTCCAATTTTGTTTTGTTTTGTTCTGGGCTCTACCCAGCAGTACTCAGGGCTTAACTCCCAGCCCGCGCGTGCGCGCACGCACACACACACACACACACACACACACACACACGTATCGGCAGCCATTAGTGTAGCTCAGTGGCGTCTGCTCACTCCAGGAACACGAAGAGCCTCGAACCATTCATTCAGAGTCTTACGAAGAA
>JAOXYA010144666.1:0-10038 GCA_028565675.1 Sorex palustris | reverse complement strand
GTGGGTGGGAGGAGGTATGTATGGGGTGCTGGAGATCAAATCCAGGCCAGCAGTGTGCCAAGCAGGCTCTCCGACAGACGGTCTCTCCAGCCTAGTAGGAAATTTTCAAGAGGAATAACAGGAAACCCCTGACCTTTTTTTCTTCCCTCAGGACTTTTCCATTTTTTTTTTAATTTTCCTGGGGCATCTTCGTTTACACACTAAAAACAACCCTGTAAATGCCAACTTTTGTTACATGCACATGCATCCCGCTGGAGGCCCTAGGACTGGGATCCCAGTGCTGTGGGCATCATGCCTGTTCTTCCCCAAGGAGGGGGGGGCCAGAGGTCACAGCCTGAAGGAATGAGCCTTGAGGCCGTCACTGTGGCTATTACTAACCTTCAGCCCAATAATGACATCACTGTCTCCATAGTAACTAATGCACTTCCAAGTGGAAAATGCAGATGGTGCTGAGAGAGAGAGAGAGAGAGAGAGAGAGAGAGAAAGAGAGAGAGAGAGAGAGAGAGAACAAAAGATCAACAAAGCAAGTGCCTGAACCCAAAAAGACCCCCAGGAAATGAGGTACAGCAAGCAGAGCTGTGTGACAGCGAAGGTCAAGCAAGAACCATTGGAGAAGGGACCTTTTGCTAAGAGGTCAGACAAGGTGGCAAGGCCACCCCCTGTGCAGGGGTGTGTGCACCCCCGAGCCCAGACTTCAAGTGCAGGCTGAGCTTTCTCCTTCCTTCTCCTTAATCAGGAATGGGAGGGGGTGCGCCTGGCCAGGGGCTCCCCTGCATAGGCCAGCACCCCTTTCCCCAGAATACGACCCCAACTCTGCAGGTTCACCCCATGGTACACACTCACACCATCAGGAACCCCGGCTACTGCTGACCAGACCCGTGACATTACTATAACGGTTCTCGGTCCCAAGCACAGGCCAGCACCTGGATAGGAAAATAAAAGTAAAACTCACATTTCCAGGCACCGGCTGCCTGCCCTTCTACAGCCTTTGTGCCACGCAAGTGAAAATACTGAATGGCTCTTGATGCGGCCAGCAGACAAATGGAAGGCGGAAACATTCTTCCACCTCGAAATTAAACGTGATGCCTCCGATCAATAAAGCTGTCTCAAAGACCAGGGCATAAATCGGGTCACGGAAGCCAACAGGGACAGGAGATGACCCGGGCCAAGGCAGAAGGAGCAGAAGGAAATGAGATTCTCATTCAGTGTAGCTGACGGCAGAACCCCAGCAGGATGGGTTCCCTGGGGGTCAGGGGGAAGGGGGAGGAGATGAGACCTAGTAATGGGGGGCTCCAGAGCTTGGGGCACCAGCATAGGGCTTGGGGCTCACCATTCTGTAGGACTCGGGGCCCCATGTGTGACCCTGAGAAAGGAACACTCTCCACTGAGAAGACAGCATTGGAATGTCACTGGGGGTCTCTGGGGACCTCGTGAATAGGGCTGGGTGCTCACTTCTTCTGCATAAATTTTGCATCAGTGCTTGGGGGGCGACGTCCCTGTGCTCTGGGGCCTGTGCGGGGCTGGAGGGACAACGGGCTCCTGTCTGCACACTCTCTTGGGGTCTCAGGAGCCCCCTTTCCAACTGTCAGTGAGTGTGGGCAGCAGTTCGGGTATAGAAAAAAAGGCAACAGTGGCCCCGTCTGCTGTCCCCACTTATTCAGCCAGACAACGACACTTAAAACCAAGGGGCACAGTCAGAAGCCCTGACCCGGCAGACACACTGCCCGGCCAAGTCCCAGGACAGTTGTCGAAGGCCAGTGAGACCTCGTGAGATGCATCTGGACAAGGCACCTGCCCACTCGAGTTTGCAACAATGATCGTTTGTTGAAGATGTGAGCTGGACAACGAGCGTCTCAGCACGGGCTCTCGTGTCCCAGGGCCGGCAGGACCAGGGGACCATGACAGCTCTGGAGGCCGGCAAGGGGCACTGGGCACTCAGAGTGAGGGATGGGGCGCTGCTCTGTGTCTCCAGGCCCAGCAAGGCTAGCCTCAACTTCCACTCCCTTCCCTCTGCTAATAAAAGCAAAACCCCAGGCCAGTGTTCCGGCTGGATTGGAATCCTGACATCCAGGACCGAGCAGGGGGCCAAGATGTCCAGCTAGCTGGGGCGCAGGGGCTACTCTGCACGTTCACCTCCCCCCCCCCTTCCCATGCCTCTGGGGTCAAGGCACCAACACTCAGGCCTGGCTCCTCCTGGGAAAATGGCAGCACGGTGCCTCATGGGCAGAGCGCCTGTATGCCTAGTCCTGTGGTTTCTGTGGCTCCTTCCATGACGCACCAGAGACCCTCACAGACCTTCACTCCCTTTCCCCTCATCGGCCCCTTGCGACTCGGAGAGAAGAAGGATGGTTTGTTTCACAGGGAGACAAACAGCCCCCAGCCAGAATGCTCTGGCGCTAAGTGTGGTACCCACAGGGGCAGGTGAGGTGAGGTCACCTCGAATGACCCCATCATACACCTCTCCTCCAGCTTTGGAACCAAGAGCCTGCACAGAGGTCAGCTGTAGAGGGGGCCCCAACGATCACCCCCCACAGCCCCCCAACATTTGTTTCTCCAAAAGGAGGGGCCCCGCTTCCAGCCTCCGCCCCAGCTCCACGCACGCTTTCTGTTTGCACACATTTCCTGTGTGTGGGCACAGCTCGCTCTGCCACCAGCCTCTATGGGAACCAGACAGATACACCCAAGGCCACACTATAGGGTTAAAACGGAAAAAAAAAAAAATCTGGCACGATAAGCCCCTTTTTGACCTCAGCTCAGGAGAGAACTGGTGCCACGCCTCAAAGCTCAGGGTGGGGAGATGGAGCCCAACCCGGATGAGTGCCACGCCCTGCACTGCTGGCTGGGACAGGCGCCCAGTCCCGATGTGCCCCCACGCACTTCCAATCTGTCCACTCCCACACAGGCACTCCCAAGCAGGGTCTTCCTTGGGATCTGCCCTGGCCAAAGGTGAGAAGGATCTTTTCTGGGGTCGACCTCGGCACCTTCCACCTCACAGGCCAGCTTGACACCATCCCTCACTGGCTCTGAGGGTCCAAGAAGCCTCCCAGATCCAGGTCCGTGTGAACCTGCTGGGCTGGCTGTGGGGGGTGGCCCCGAGGCTGAGCCACCGCTGACCCCAGGCCTGACTCAGTCATTCGGGCAAAGCTCGGGTGGGTCCCAGGGAGTCCAGCAGCGTCTACACTCAAGTCCTTCCTGAGGGGGAGCTGCAAGCCTCCCTGACGGCCGCAGACAGGCTCCCAGGAGGGAGGACCCAGGACAAGTCAGGGCCCAAGAGGGGGCAGCATGAACACGCGTGTGCACACACACGTACACACATGTATGAGCGCACATACAATTCCCAAGTGTGCACTCTCGCACACACCCCTCAGCACACGCTGGAAGGTGCAAGGATCTGGAACCCGCCCCAGTGGGAGGGCCAGGGTTCTCCGGGATGGACAGGTGGGGGACATGGGGGATAGGCTACTATGACACGAGGTCACACAAAGCAAGCGGAAATGAAGGGGTGCAGAGAAGCAGCGGCCCTCAGAGAGGCTGGGGGTTCCCGGTCCACCTTGCCCACGGCCTCCCCTCTGCAGTCTTGGGCTCCCCAGGAAGTGATGCGAGTGGCTCTAGGGGCCCGGGCCACTCTCGGACCCCCGAGCCAGTGGGGACAAACGAAAGGCCCCTCTGCAGGCAGCACCCAGCACGGGGTCATACGTGACACAGGGAAGAGGGGCACCGGGGAGAAGCAGGCCAGAGGAGCAGGGGACAGAGGTGGCCAGGGCCTCAAGGGGAAGGGGGCCCCACCCCACACAGCCAGTAGAGGACCCCATGGCTTTAGGGTGTCCAAGAAGGGGTGTCAAGAGTGGCCTGGGGGGCAGCTTCGTGACCTGGGAACTGGTCCCAAAGGGCTATGTGCCAGGGCAGTTAGAACCTGCTACCACAGGGCAGCAACGTGGGCAGTGGGCTAGGAGGGGAGGGGAAGGAGAGAGGGGGAGGATAGGCCCCCAGCCCTGCAGGTGATTGGGCAGGGGTAAGGCGTGGGGTCCAGCCCTCCTGCTTCCCAGGTGCGCTGAGACCTCGGCCTGCACACGGCGGCCTGGGGGGCAGCATCTGTGGTCGACATATGTCCACGGGTCCCCCCCTCCTGTCCTCCAGCCCTGCCATCCGGAAAGGCAGGGCCAGCCGTGGGCCAGGAAGGAGAGGGCTGGCCTCACCATCCCCAGCCCTGGGGTGTGGGGGGCCAGGAGACTGAACTCACTACAGGCATCCTGGGCCCCGTCTGCCCCTAGCAGAGACACATGGGGACGACCCACAGCCGACTTAAAGCGCGAAGCCAAGTGCTCTGATCCCAAGTCAAGTAATCTGACCCTGCTTCAACCTGGGCCCCTGAGAGCAGGGGATGGCCAGACTGAGAGATAGTGGGAGCCCCCAAGACGACTGGCTGATTCTGTGTTTACACGAAATATCTGACCGACTTCTGGCCTGCCAGGATGCTCAGCAGAACCAGGCGCTCCCAGGGGGCTGTGGGGGTACCATCCTGCCCCTCCCCCATCTCCTCCCCCTCTCCCATGTGGGGGCTGCGGGTCTTGGTCCCTTAAGCGCCAGGAGCGATTACAGCCAGAATGGCAAACCTGACACCCCAGAAGCGTCCCTCCTGCAAAGCCAGGCCAGGAGCGAGGTGCCCGGGTGACCTGGGTTAATGAAAAACGGAGACTTAGAGATGTCACAGGGAGGGGGACGGAGGATCCTGAAGACTTTGGGTGAGGGCAGCATTGGGGGTTTATGTGCAGCAATCCATAATCAATATGTTACTATAACCACACTGTCTAATTAAAACCGTAGAGTCAACTGGGAACTGAGTTAAAAATTAACACTAGCATAACCGTGTCACTTGAACCGTAATTTTGAAAATAAAGTCACTTGGGGCCTGAGTGACAGTGTGGTAGGGAGGATGCTCGCCTGGCACATGGCCGGCCTGGGTTCAATCAATCCCCAGCACTGCGTGTGGTTGCCCGGGCCCCACCGGGAGTGACCCCCGAGTGCAGAGCCAGGAGGAAGGAAGCCCTGAGCGCCACTGGGGGTGTCCTCCCACAACGAAGTCAATTAAACAAGTTAATTAAACAAGATGAAAAACAGAGGTGAACTGAGGTAAAGCCACAGCACGGACGTAGGGATGAATGGGGCACTGGGGGCAGCTCCAAAAATGTTTGGAGTTTTTAATTTGATATATAATTTTTAAAAATGTTTGTTTTTTCTTTTGGTTGTGAGCCATGCCTGGTGGTGCTCAGGAATGACTCCCCTCGCTCTTTGCTCCTGGAGATCACTCCTGGAGGGTCTCAGGGGGTTTGAACCTGGGTCAGCTGCATGCAAAGCAAGTGCCTTCCTGGCGATACTCTCTGTCTGTCCAACCCCAAGGGGGTGGAGTTTGGGGACAGGAGGGCGCTTGCCTTACATGTGGTAGAGACAGTTTTGATCCCCAGTACACTATAGGGTTCCCGATCCCCACCAGGTAGAAGCCCTGAGCATAGAGCCAGGAAAGTCCTGAGCCCTGCTTGGGTGTGACGTAAGAAACAAAACCGAACACAACCAAGGAGTTGGAGCTTTAACCGTGGATGTGGGGCCAGGAATCAAATGCAGGGTCTCACACATGAGACACGTACACACTCCTGGGGGGCTGTCCCCCGCCCCCAACATCTTATTTGGTTTCTTCTGGAGCCACACCTGGTTCTCGGGGCTTCCTCCTGGCTCTGTGCTCCGGGATTACTCCCTTTGGTGCTGAGGATCAAACCCAGGTCAACAGCACTCTAGGCAAGAGCCCTACCCACTGTGCTTTCTCTCTGGCCCCTGAATTCAATGGCAGATTAGAGCAACTCCACCTCTCAGACAACACAAGCGCCCTCAGGTTCCCAGAAGGAATCCACAGTGATGGCAAAGTTGGTCCACCTGTTCGGCGCCCCTCCCTGCCTCTACTGTAACTCAGCTACAAAGAAGCACAGTTCAATTTCAGGGCTGGGGTGCTGAGAACCAGAGGCATCTGGGACCCAGGGCCCAAAGGAAAAGACTGGGTGCTAAGTTCATGGCTGAGTGGGCTCACTATCAAAGCTGTGGGGTGTGGGGGGTGGAGCGAGAGCACAATGGGGAGGGCACTGGCCTTACACACGGTCAACCTGGTTCCATCCCCGGCACCCCACATGGTCCTCCAGCATCGCCAGGAGTGACCCCTGAGCATAGATCCAGGGGTAAGTCGAGTGTTCACAGGTGTGTCCCAAAAACCACTTTTTTTTTCAAGAATTTTTTTTCTCTGGGGACAGAGCAATAGTCCAGCAGGGAAGGCTCTTGCTTTGTACATGGCCAACCTGGGGTTCAATCCTCGGCATCCCCTATAGTCCTCTGAGCCCTGCCAGGATTGATCCCTGAGCACAAAGCCAGGAGTCAGACCTGAGCATCACTGGGTGTGACTTAAAACACAAAACAAATTTATTTTTTCTCAAAAATTATCACTAGCCAAACTTTCTCCCCTCTCCCTCCTTCCCTCTTCTCTCCTTCCTTTGCTATTTTTAGGGTGGGGAACTCCCACTCTCAGAGGGTCGAGGGGAGTCACATCCTGGTAGTTCTCAGTCAACTGGCCCAGAGGCTTAAACTTCCCATTCCCCAGTGACAGACACCTCTGTCAGTGCTGCATCCAGTCCCCCACTCTAAGTCAGTGCCCTGTGACGCTGCCCACACTCCAGGCCACTCTCATCTGATGACACCCAGAGTCCCAGTGCCTGTCCCCGGGACCCACGGGCATCTGAGTGTGGGGCTGGCACTCCAGTCCTGAGGTCAGTGGGCTGCCCAGGGGTGCTGACATAGCTGGTGGGCGGGGACATCCCGCCCCTGCACTCTCTCTCCATCCCAGATGAGCAGAGCTCTCGGAAGGGCTCCCACCATTCTGAGTTCCTGCCCGCTCCCTGGTCCTACAGCCGTGAGTCTGTCACCTTGAGTAACCAGAAGTGTGTAAAATGATTTGATTAAGTAAAATACAGCTGCCTGAGTCATCGGACCAATTTGACAGGGGCTTAAAAAAAAAAAACCTCTCTTAGCTGTCATACTTCTGGGTTAACTGCAAAAATCCAGCTTTTAAATGACAGTAACACGGCTTTGAAAGGCACAAACCTGCAGCTGGCCTGGGCTGCTCCCTCTCGCTCCTCGCAGGCCTGGAAGAGGGAAAACGTGGGCCGTGACCTCACCTGACCCCTGAGCCTGCCTCCCACGGCCCACTCACTTCGCTTTTGCATGAACCCTAAAGAGGAAAACACCCACCCTGGTTTGGGGGTCGGGGATCAAGGGGTCGGCCTGTGCGACCTGCCCTGAACGCTTTTGAAGTTGGCTTGCCGGGGAAAGTCAAACACACGCTTGGCTGCCTCGCGCCGCGGCAGAGCTGGGGACAGAGCTTTCGTTGGCTGTCCACATCCTTATCTGCTCAGCTTGCCACTTCCTGGGGAAGGGGGTGCCCAGAGGACTCAGAAGGCGCAAGCGCGAGGCCTTTCCGCACACATCCTCTGGCCCGTGCCTTCTCCAAACAGTCTGGGGCGTGAGCAGATGCTACATCCTTGAAGTAGGTCAGCCAGTCAGAGCCACCACCCCAAGGCACAGACCTGAGAAGGGGCAAAGGAAATCGCATCCTGGACTGGGCACCGATGCTGATCAAATGAGAGGGTCCATCCCCTTGCCCCGGAATGCAGGATTCCTGAGTTAGCCAGGCGGGTGGAGCTGTTAGTGCCAACATTTGCTGGGGTGGCTGGTTCCAGAGCCCTCAGTGGCTCACAGTGCACTGGCCCACTTTGTGCGCCAGGATCAGCCCCCCCCCCAGCCACCAATTCCCTGGAGAGAACACCCCAGGCCAAAACTGGCTGGTCCCCCCCATGAGGGGAACAACTGGGGACATCCCCTGAGAGTTGCTCTAGGTAGGGACACACGCCACGTGAGCACGCACTCCACACACACACGTGTACATACATGCACACACAAAGCCTCCCCCCACCAAACACTGCTTTGCAAAGTCGCGCCTCCAAATGCTGGCAACTCCCCACGTGGCACATTTGCATCTGAGGAAGGCACCTGTCTGCAGAGTCCTAAGCACCCCATGCCGCCCCGCCCCACACCATCCTCCCAGACCCTACTCTTCCTTCGTCCACTGTCCCCACAAATGCACCTGAAAGAACACCAATATCCGCAGGAGAGAAATACGTAGTCCTGGCACCAGGGCCCGGCGCAGCCCAGAGTCAGGGGCGAACCATGCTCTCCCTGCTGTGGGCATCTTACAGGGCACTGGACACAAAGGCATCAGACCCCCTTCGCCTTCTCTGGGAACACTTGGCGGCGGCTGTGTCCCGAGGGCACTGAGAGCCCCAGGAGGAACAGCCAGTCTCCCCACAACCCTACACGGGTGCCCTTCTCATTCTCATAGGGCAGTTGCACAAGGCCACTGCACCCCCTCACCCCCAAGGTCCTGGAGTGCAGCCGTGCCTATGAACACTGGTGAGGGCTCATGGGCACAGGCAAGCTGAGGTGGTCAGGCAGGGCCCTGGGCCCGGGTTGCCTCACTGTGAGGGAATTCCATCTGCCCACCTGTCCTCACACTTGCCAACTCCTGCCACCCCACCCCTCAGGGTTTTCCTTCTACCCAGGCTGGACACACCAGGACGACCCAATCAGAGGCCGCTCCCCCCTCTACGTGTCCAGTTCTGAATCAATTCCACTTCTGGACACCTGGCACCGCCCCTGTCCAGCCCTGCACCTCTTCCCTGACCACAGGAGTCCTGCCTGCTCTGCTGGCCCTGGGGGGGGGGTCACTGCAGGGGCTATGCCTGTGCAAACAATGTGCTCTACGGGGTCAGACTGGCTGGTGCTGGGCAATGGGGCACCTTGCCGCGGCAAGGCACCTGTCTGAGGTGATAACGTCTAAGGGGTCCTAAGTGCCTCCTGTCCCCCCCCCACCACCACCACACACACACCCCATCCTCCTGGATCCTACATCTTAATTCTGTCACTGTGATAGGGCAACAGTATCAGCAGGAGAGAAAAATGTGGTGCTGGTGCCAGGCTGGGCAGAGCCCAGTCAGGGGTGAAGGGCTGGGACTCAAGCCCCGTTCTCTCTCCAAAGGAGCCAGCTAAACATTCCATTCTCAGGCGCCCTATAAGCCTGTCACCCCAGACTGGGGGCTGAGTTTGACCCGCCCTGCCTCTCACCATCAGATCACTGAGTGTACCACCTCGTGCCCTAGTACCAGGGACTCTGGCAGGGGCAATGAAGGATGGTCAGAGCCGGCACCAGTGACCCTTGCCACCCGTCCACAGAACCCCAGGCTGGGAAGGAGGCAGATAGTGGCTCACCCGGAGGCCGGAACCCGCGCAGGCAGGGCTGCATCAAGCTTGCTCACTGACCCCCACCCGAGCCTGTGGCTTGCCCAGCACACTGTCCCGGCCAGCACCCCGTCTGCAGAGGCCGCTCTGGGCGTTTGGGAAACGGGGTGGGGGCGGGCTCCGGCTCAAATGGGGACCCCTGCACTGGTGCCTGGTAAGGCATGAGAAAAACCCCCAAATATTCAGTCTGGAGGTGCTGAGTCATTACGGCAGCTCCGTGACAGGCCCCTGGGGGGGCCCCAGTGGGGGCGCGGGGGGCTCGGACCCCGGCCGGGGCACAAACTCGGCTGTCCAGGCGCGGGACTTTTCCCCGTCCGCCCTCCCGCCAGCCCGCCCGGCCGCCCACCCCGCGCGGAGGATGGGGCGGGCGACGCGGCCACTCACCAGGTAGGCGCCCACCGTGCCCTGCGCCAGCATCAGCGCGCACTCGGACACCAGGAAGACCTTGATGCTGGCGAAGCAGGACGCGCCGGGCCGCGGGGGCCGCCGCGCCCCGGACCCGGCCCCGGACCCCGGCTCGGCGCCCGCGCCCGGCGGCTTCCCCGGCATGCTGGCCCCCGGCCTGCCCGCAGCCGCTCCCCCCCCCCCCCCCCCCCCCCCCCCCCCCCCCCCCCCCCCCCCCCCCCCCCCCCCCCCCCCCCCCCCCCCCCC
>JAOXYA010144628.1:0-10039 GCA_028565675.1 Sorex palustris | reverse complement strand
TAGTGAGCCCCAGCATGCTTGGACAATAAACCCTGTGCGTGTTACATGAGAAAGTCTCTTGGAGTCTTCCTTCACGGACGGTGAGCATCTCGACCCTGACAAAGCCATACAGTCCCCAGAGCACAACCTGGTATTTTACCCCCAGAGCAGAGTTTCAAGTAGCCCCAATGTGGCACCAAGCCAAAAAAAATTTTGCAGGTACCTCTGAGTGTCACCCAAAATGCCTCTCAAAATTAAAAAAAAAAAAAAACGGAGGAGCTGGCACTGTAGTACAGCAGGTAGGCATTTGCCTTGCATGTAGCTGACCCAGGTTCAATCCCCAGCATTCCATATGGTCCCAAAGCACCAGACAGGAGTAATTCCTGAGTGCAGAGCCAGAAGTAACCTCTGAGCATCGCTGGGCATAACCCAAAAAAAGCAAAAAGAAAAGAAAAGAAAAGAAAAAAGAAATAAGTATTTGTAAATTAGTAAATTATTTTCATTTTTTAAGGTATAAGTATAGTAATGCCTTTTCAGTGTTTAGTTCTGCTATGACACAATATCACAGCTGTGTAACAACGAATATACAAGAGAAAGACATAGTCAAAAGTGTTCAATACTATTCAATAGTGCACTCACGTCTACCAATCACGCACCTGTTTTCTATCCATAGAACCTTCTCTTTCCCTGCACAAAGGTATCTAAACATCATTCGTATGCTTTTGTGCCTAGTTTCCTTCATTCACATAATACATCTTTAACTCATCTATTTCTTTCAATGGAATTAGTAGTCATTTTTATGCATGGCATTAGTCTTGCTTTAATTACTAAGCAGTAATCCAGCAAGGATACTTTGAGTTTGTTGATTCACCATATGAGAGAAATCTGAATGATTCCCACACTACTGGCAACTAAGAGAGAGACAGACAGACAGAGAGAGAGAGAGAGAGAGAGAGAGAGAGAGAGAGAGAGAGAGAGAGAGAACGAGAACAAAGGCCAGAGAGAGCAGAGGGGTTATGGAGTTTACCTTGTATGTAGTTGACCCCAGTTCAATTCCAACACTGAATGTTTCCCTAAGGTTCACCAAGAATGACCTCCAAACAGATTGATTGTGTATATCACTATAATTCAATTAAAAAAATAAATGGAAAAAATTTTAATGAATTAAAACTTTTTAAATATTAAAAATAAATCAATAAAACAAACAGGTGAAGTTGGCATAGGGCCACCCCACCCCACAGGTGTGGCCCAAACCACCAACAGACACACACACACCCCCCCACTCAACAACAGACTACAGAGCCTGGAGACTGACTCAGAGCCACAGCACGTGCCTTCCATGTATGTACCAAGACGAGTTCCAACTCCAGCACCACATATACCCCATGCAGGGCAGTAAGTGTGAGACCAGACCAGAGCCGCAATCAACTGTGGGGAGACGAGTGACAATGTGACCAAAGAGATGATCTGTGCTTACCAACTCCCCCACCCCCACTCCCGATCACAAACAAAACCACCCTAACATCTGAACCAAGAAACCCAGCCGCCCGGCTCCCACAGCATTCCATGTGTGACAGTCACCCCAGGGCAACCACCTACAACCCAGAACAGACTTTTTTGGGGGGAGGGGCACCTGGCCATGCTCTGGGATTACTCTTGGCTCTGCAGTCAGGGATCACTCCTGGCGGGCATAGGTAACCATACAGGATGCCATGCATTGAATATATATATATACATTTCACTATATATATGGTGTAGAACTTAATCCTGGGGAAGATACTCTGTGGATTTACACCAATATTCCAAGCTTTTGGCCCTATAATCACCACTGATAATGACACCCAAACTGGAAACAAATACAGCAGGGCACAAACCAGTATCCAAGTCGCTGGCAGGGGCAAGGATCCTCATCACCTAAGCAAACCTGCAGGGAGCCCACACTCGATCTCACTGTCCATTGGAATAGATCTTGGGAAGAAACCCACCCACTGGGTGGTCCTGAATGGCCTCTAATCCCACAGATGCTGAGCAGCACCCGTCCTTGTCCCTGGGGTCCCCGTGAGCACAGCTTGGGGAGCCTCCAACCCCTCGGTTCTTATAAATTCTCATCTTCCATAAGCTGTTTTCATCTTTTCATCAATAACGTACCCTAAAAGTAATGATTCCATTCGTCCAACAGGAAAATCAGAACACAATAAAGGGTGTAGCTTGGTGGCAAGGAAACAGATACAAATCAAGTTGTGTTATTTAGTTATTTAGAGCCTGTTCACTGTTTGAGATCTCACACTGGTAACTTTTAAGAATGTAGTACTTTGGAGGGCCAGACAGTAAATTGGATAAGGTGCTTAACTTGCAAACCCAGGCAAACCCAGGGAGAATCAGCACAGCATATGATCCATGGAGCCCGGCCAGGAGTGATCCTGGGTATGGTTTAGGCAGGCAGATAAGACAGGGAAGGGCCCCATGGCAATGGAACTTCGAGGGAAGAAAGCCACCAGAATTTATAATGAAACTGTTGGGAAGTAAAAGTCCTAAGGTTGAACAAGACCCTAGATAAGACTTTCAGCCGAGGACCCCAAGGAGATTGGAGCCCTCCCCGTGAAGGAAATTCCTGGAATACCCTATAACCTCTCCTTTTAATCCCTAATTAACATTAGGGATTCAGACAGAGAAGACGTCCAACATTCCAGACCCAGACTTCCTGAGAAGATACCCTATAAAAGCCACCTTGAATAAAGGGAGGGCGAACATACACTGCCCGAGCCCATGTGCTGCCTTGTGTCCATGTGGTTGAGCACATGTCGGTGCCTGAGCATGTGGCACCCGCATCTCCCCTGGAGATGTGTACTTTCATGCTTCATGTCTAATGCTGGGATGTGTGTAGCCCTTGGAGAAGCCCGGATTCTCTCTTAAGCTGGTTTCTCTCCACTCTCTCCCACTTTCTCTTCCTCCTTCCTTTCAAAACGTACAAGTAAAATTTGTTTTACTTAACTGCTCATCTACTCCTGAAATTCTTTTCTACAAGACTAGACAAGAAACCAGTAGCCTTAGGTCCCAGGCGGAAGAGAAGGATCGGGAGAAAGTGACCATCTTTCTCCTCCCCATTTCCCATAAGCCACCCATGGGACCCACCGACATCAAGCACAGTGGCAGGACAAAGTTAAGTCCTGAGCACTACTGAATGTGACCCAAAAATCCAAGAAAGAAATAACACTTAGAATATTAATACAATCAAATATGAAATTTGCTGTAACTCAAACTCAAGCAAACAGTTTTTTGATAAAGTGCAGACAATGGTCAAGTTTATTTTATTTCAGCTGCACTGCTAAAGCAAGAGCATCCCGCAAAGACCAAGTCAACTGGATTCATTGTTCAAGTCTGCTGAATGTAATAAAGAGTTAACTGTGGCTGAGAAATGGCTTTCATCATCCTGAAAGTGTTCTGGCACTTAAGTCTGTGAGTCAAAAATAATAAACCAAAAGCTCTAACAACCCAGATTGCCAATCCAGTTTATTCACCAGACTTGGCACTTAATGACATGTGGCTGATGCCAAAAACTGATTCTAACATCAAAGCATAAGGACTTATGACCAACATATTCAAACCCTAAAGGTGCATCAAGCCCCTCGAGTACAATGGTAGCATTGTTGCAATAATGACATGCCATCTGAAAGCCAGATTCATTTCAGCCACAGAGTTATCAGTGTATTCATAAGTAAATCTTAAGCCTTGAAAATCTAAGAGGTGCCACCTTTATCACTTTCTCAAAAGACAGGATATACATTTGACTACTAAAGTAAATAAAAACGTCTTGCCCAGACTTGACCTGAGTCTTAACTCTTCCCTTCCCAAAAATTCCTGAGCTTTAATTAGCTGTTTAATAAAACTAAAGAAAAAGAAGATCTAAAATGCCAAAATATTGGTACATCTTTTCATTTTAGCTTTCTTCTTACAGGAATCCAACAGTGTGAAGCAATCCAAGCTAGAAGCCTCAAGACTGCCCTAGTAATACAAACTAGTGACTACTCTTACTAGTTATTAGTAACTACTACATTGTCCTCAGGTAAGTACCTCCAAATTTTGCTAAAAACAATTTTTTGAGCCACCCCCAGAGTGCATAGAAGTTACTCCTGGCTTAATGCTGGGGAGTTAACTCCTGGCAATGCTCAGGAAACATATGCAACATCAGGGACTAAACCAGTCTCCTGGTCAGCTCTGAGATATCTCTGACCCAAAAACAAGTGATTTATTCACTAGACTTGAAACATCGGAGAAAATGTAGAGGTTTGGTTTTGTTTTTCTGATTTCTGGGCTATACCTGGTTAGTGCTCAAGGGTTTATTCCTGGCTGTGCACAGAGATCATTCCTATAAGAACTTGGGAAAACATGAGATATTAGGAAAGGAACTCATGTCAGCCACATGCAAGATCAAGGCCTTACCCAATGCACTATACTATCTCTCTGGGCCTCCAGAAAACATGACTTTAAAACCAAATTGCCACCCTACTGTGAAAAATCCCTGCCATCATCCCCAGGTTATGATAATAAACAAATACTGCTCAAAATGCTTCAGAGAAAGTTATCTATTTGAGGGAATAACACTGGGTCACACCTGGCAATGCTCAGATCTTACTCCTGGCTCTGAGCTCAAGGATCACTCCTGGCAATGCTCAGGAGAGCACATTGGGGTGCCAAAAGGTCAAACTGAGTCCCCTCATGCAAGGAAGGGCTGGAGCAATAGTAGAGCAGTTAGGAAGCTTGCCTTGCATGCAGCTGACCGGGGTTCAATCCCTGGAGTCCCATGTGGTTCCCTCAAACATAACTAGGAGTAATTCCTGAATTCAGAGCTAGGAATAAATCCTAAACTAAGTGTGGCTCAAATACTAAAACAAAAACATACTAACAAAAGGCAAAGCAGGGACGTTACCCTCAATACTCTCTCTCCAGCCCTTCAAGTATCTATTGGGAATTCTAAAACCTTAATTGGAGAAAATAAGAGTACATTTATTTAACAAAAATCCTGCCACTTAGTATTTTACCACAGCAGTACACAAAACACCATGACAAGGAAATAATATTTAGCCATTCAAGAGAAATATCTTTAAAAATTTTAAAAGAAAAAAAAACCTTCTTCCAGATAAACTATGCCCTCCCCCGCCCCTTCCTCTTCCTGTGTTGTTTTAATCATAAATCTTGGGGGAGAGTCAATGCTAAATTACTGGAAAGAAAAGTGAAGTTGTGTTGGAGGGGTGCAAGGACTCTTCTACCTATTCTCGCGGACCCAGTAACTGAGAGACACCAAACCATTAAGAGTCCCAAGAGTGGGAAAAAACTGCTACAGGAGAATTTGGTTGCTGAAACAGTGGTCAGAATCTGACACCATCTTAATCTATAAGGTGTTTAAAGGGCAGAGAAGCAGCTAAACATAGGAAAGGGGACAGGGGGGCAGGTTACCAGCAACTGTTTGGTAAACAGAGGTTGTTTAGGAAAGTTTGTTTGTGAAGCTCAGTCTCCTCTTCCTAGAAAGAGACTTATGGCAAAGCAGAAAGTAGGAGGACAAAGACCTAACTGTCACTGATCCTAAACAACCTTTATACCAAGATGACATATCTGGTATCTGGGTAGATACATATTCTAATCCAACTCAACATCCTCAGAGTATCAAAAAGATTACCAAAACAATTAGATCCTTGACACGCCAATGGTCCCCCCCAGTCCACCAGGCGTGATGACTGAGAGCAAAGCCAGGACCAAGCCCTGAGCACAGATGGGTGCAACACACACACACACACACACACACACACACACACACACACACACAATATAGGAGAATGCTTTAATTTTTTAATATTTTCTGTATTATTTGGTTGCTTTTGTTTTCTTTTGTTCTTTTTTTTTTTTTTTTTTTTTTTTTGCTTTTACCCAGTGATGCACAGAGGTTATTCCTGGCTCTGCATTAAGGAATTACTCCTGGCGGTGCTCAGGGGACCACATGGAGGCTGGGAACCGAACCCAGGTCTGCCACGTGCAAGGCAAACGCCCTACCCGCTGTCCTATCACTCCAGTCCCCCAATTTTGTATTTGTTTTCAGGCCACATCCAGCAGTTCTCATGGCTTACTCCTGACTGTACTGAGGGTTGACTCGTGGTGAGGTTTGAGTTCACTGCATACTATGTGATGGTGAGGACTGAATGAACAAGGGTCAGAGGCATGAGAAATTAAGTGCCTTAACCCCTGTACTACCTCTCTGGCCCTCTTTGTGTGCTTTTGCAAGAATCAGGCAACATGAGAAATCTGAGTCTTCTTTAGTTTGCAAGGTCAGTATCCTCTTTCTTCATTTTGAATGGAGACAAAGAGATGAGGTGCTATGACCTTTTAAAGACTTTAATGATTCTAGAGCAATGTTTTCCAAAGTGGAAGCTATGCTGAGGAGAGGGGACCGCAAGAAAAATTAGAGGGGGGAGGTAGTTGAAAAACTTCAGGGAATTAGGGTAATCATTTCCTTCCTTCTTAGAAAAGGCAAATTTCCAGGGTGGCACTGATTCTCCTACCCCTCCCCTCCATCCTACACTCCCCAAAAAGGTGGTAAACCAAACAAGTCTGGGTAGCTCAGTTCTGGAAGATCATCTATTTGTTCTCACTTTGTGGCTTTAAATATATTTCAAAATATCATAAAGTTGGGATACAGATAGTACAGCAAGTAGGGCATGTGCCTTGCAATCAGCCAACCTGGGTTGAATCCCTGCACCCCATACGGTCCCCCAAGCCCATCAGGAGTGATCCCTGAGCACACGGCCAAGAGTAAAATCTGAGCACTGTATTAGTTAATAATAACAAAATAGTAATTTATTAATAAAAATTGTAATTTTGTTAAAAAATTAATAGTACCAAAGAGCTTTCAAACTTTAATAAAAGTCCTAATGATTATGAACTACTGTGTGATAGGACTTATCATTAAAGTAAAAAAAAAAAAAATTGGGGGACTTATCACTAGACTAAGTTGAAAAAAAAATGGGGCTTTAGGGTCACATCTGGTAGAGTTCAGGGCTCACAGCTGCAATACTGGGTGGATCAAATCAGGGTAAGCCATATGCAACGCAAGTACCTTATCCTCTGTACTGTCTCTCCAGTCTTCAGAAAACTTAAGCTTAAGAAAATACAACCGGGGTTTGGGTACATGATTTGCAGGGAGATCTAAGTTTGATACCCATACCTCATGGTAAGCTGAGCACTGAGGCAGGAGTAGCCCCAGGAATACAGCTGGGTGTGGCCAAAATAAAAGCAAAACCAAAAACACCATATCATAATCACCATTGGCTCAACTCTTCAAACCCAGCAAAAGACATTCTTTAAAATTTTCATAAAGGGGCCAGAGTGATAGTACAGTGAGAAGGGAGTTGGCCTTGCACATGGACGACCTGGGTTCAATCCCAGGACTCCATATGGTCCCCGAGCACCACCAATAGTAATCTCTATGCACAGAGCCAGGAATAACCCCTGAGCACTGCTGGGTGTGGCCCCACAAACACAAAATTTTTTTCCATAGAGCCAAGAGAGACAGTTTCTCAACTCAAAGCAACAGGATGTTATTTTGCCTGAACAAAGAAGAAAAAAAAACAGTCCTGTAGAAAGACATGTTGGCTAACTGCCGCCCTCTCATTGGCAGTATGCCACCTTTAGCTGGAAAACCATCTACCGAAATGTCCACTTACAAATATCCATCTTGGTTTTACACTATCTCTCAATTAATTAGATAGTGAACATCTAAAAAGAATATGAACAAGTATCAAAAAATTCTCAGAATTAGAAATATCACAAGAGCATGTACATAAAAGAAATACAAAAAATGGAATATCAAAAACATAATATACTAAAATTGGAACGATACAGAGAAGTGAACACAATAAAAAAAATAAATGTTGAACAAAAAGCTTGACGATGAAAATACAAACACAAGGAAGGTCAAATCATCACCCCCAACCTACCAATCAAGTACTGGAAAAGTAATGAGTCTGCCTCTCCAAAAAAGAAGCCGAGTAATCAGGATGCCCAAAAATCAGTAAATACACATGCCCAAAACACAGGGGCTTTTTTTTTTTTAAAGATTCCTTTCTATACTGAAAAGAGACAATGAACTACACCCTAGAGGGAGACGTGACCAAGCTGACTTCACTAATACTAATAGGGGCGGGGTGGGCAATTAAAGTGATGAATTTTCACTGCTTTTAGCAGAAATTCACTACTAAAAAATTTAGATGTACAAATGCCACTCCATCTGCCATGGTGGATACAAAGAGGCCGTATTTTTTGTTCTGCATGCAAAAAAAAAAAAAAGCTTAGTGTTAAAAGAGAATTCCGTGATCTTTTTAAAAAAAAAAAGATAAACAAATGATAAACCAACAGAAGGCACATAGAAATCTAACAATTTCAAACAGAGAAGTAAATGACCAGAGTTGGCTAAACTTGTGACTCAGGACTCAAACTGAAGTAAGAGCAAAGGGGGCAAGAAGTCTTCCTACATCACTTGCTGCCACTGTCATACAACTGACAATTGGTACAGACAGATATGACTCTCACCTGTTGTTTCCGAATACAATGTAGTCATTTTTCTTCTTCCTTCTTTTTCCCTTTATAAGGGACTGAAGTGAGAGCCTCCCATATTCCAGACTAGAGTTCTACAACTGAGTTGCATCCCACACTGGTGATGCTCGGGGTTTATTCCTAGCTCTGCACTCAGGGATCACTCCTGGTGGTGATCGGGCAAAACTACAAGGTGCTGCGGATCAAGCCTAGGTAGGCCACGTGCAAGGCAAAGGCCTACCCCCTATACTGTCCCTCTGAACCCAGGTATAAGTTATGGGGAGACACACCCAACAGTGCTCAGAATTACTCCCTGTTCTATACTCAGGGATCCCTCCTAGTGGTGCCTGGGACCACAAAGAGTGCTGGAGAACAAACCTAGATTGTAAGTGCCCTACCCACTGTACTAAGTCTCTAGCCCCCCAAGTATAATTTAAACTTTGGGTTGAAAAACATTCCTTGAGAAAATGCCTGGACACAGTGCCTTGCTGAACTATGAAATATCAGTAAATCCAATCTGAGGCAGCTTCCAGATAAATTCAAAGTGATTATATGAATAATCTAAGACCAGCAAGAGTAGTTTTTTTTTTAAACAACTCTTCCTTCTTACTGAATTCCCCACTTTTAGCCATAAATCAACATTGTAAAAATCAGTATATATATATACTGTTTCAGAATCACAATACTTTTAATGAAACCTGGATGTACCAAACTGTGATTTAGAGTGTGGGATCTAGCCAACTCCCAGGACTTCAATGACAACAACTAAAAGGAAACACACACACACACACACTCACACACACACACCAAGCATAGCTATATCCCCCCTTAAAAATGTGGTGAAGACCATACAAGATAACAATTTCAAACACTTTGCACCAGTAACAAATTTATTTGCAAGTGTAACAATATCAGCTAATAGCTTAACTACTGCCCAAATGGGTTTCAAACTCAAAAGTCTGAAATCAAGAGGTTTTGTTGCTCCACCTGGAGGTCATAATGGTTTATGATACTGTTCATGAAAAATTAATTCTGCACCAAGGGGAATTTTAAAATACACACTGGAGAAGCAAATGCACTAGTAGAGTAGGGAGCTTACATACATTTGATCCCCGGCACCCCACACAGCTTCCCGAGTACGACCAGGAGTGACTCCTAAGCAAAGAGCCAGGAATAAGCCCTGAGCACTGCCAGGTGAAACCCAAAATCAGAAACAATTTATTTTTTAAGAAGGAAAATAAAATATGCACTAGAAACACACTTGACTCTCTCTTCAACAACAAACTGTGAAACTAGCTGGAGCTGCTTTCATTTAGGTCTCTGTCTCCCAGTTCATGTCCCAAACATCCAAAGGATTAGACTCAGGAAGCTCGAGAAAACTCATTCTGCTACAAGCTGTCTTTCTGTGCAAGAATGATGATACAACAGACATTTCCAAAAATCGTTAAGTGTTGCCTTAATAATATAGCTATTTAGAGCA
>JAOXYA010144619.1:0-10039 GCA_028565675.1 Sorex palustris | reverse complement strand
CGGGCCCAGTAACGTCTCCATCATGAGACTTGTTACTGTGTTTGGCATATCGAGTACGTCACGGGTAGCTTGCCAGGTTCTGCCGTGCAGGCGAGATACTCTCGGTAGCTTGCCGGGCTCTCCAAGAGGGGCGGAGGAATTGAACTCGGGTTGACCATGTTGGCTGCATGCAAGGCAAACGCCCTACCGCTGTGCTAACGCTCCAGCCCTGTAGTTTTAGTTAATATATGTTAAACTTTAAATATACTGTTTATATACTGTTTCTTATGGTATATTTTTTAGTGTCTTAAGGTTCTTTATAAAGATTAAATATAAAACATTTAAAATTTCACACTAAGTTGGAATTTTGTAAGTACTTGCACTCACAATGTTTTAAGAGGTACTTAAAATCCATTGGAACTTAGAGGAGAGCACAGAAAGATTATCAATTTCTTAATAAACATACAGACATTACTAGATTCCCATAGTATAAAAATAAGGGGAAAGATACTCTTACAGAATAAGCAATGCAAATACTTGTTGTAATTCTAATTGTATATGTGTTTTAGAAGTAATTTTGTGATAGATAGGGCAGGTCTATTGAGAAAACTTTCTACTCTTGGGTAAATGATGTCATAATCCCAGTATGAAAACTGTTGGCACTTTTGTGCCAGTCTATTGACTTTTATAATATTTAGACAATCCTTCAGGAAATCCTAGAAGAAGTATTTTTCTTTTTTTTAATTTAGAATAATAATACATTTCTTTTTCTAAAAAAATGAATAGACCCATGTTATAAGAAACATGAGCAGGTCAGATACCCAGATATTAAAACACTAAGATATAACTATCAGATATAGCAAAAGCAGAAGCCTTTGAAACAGAATGGTAAATTGAAAGCTGTATTAAAGTTCTTTTGTGAAATGGGGATTTTAAACATAAAAATGGATGATCCAGTCCTATTTTGACACAGTTGTATTGTTCTAATAATAATTTATAGTAAAGCATAATTAAACCTAAGTGAGGATGTGACAAAAATAAAATCTAGCGTATCTCTAAAGATCTCGCTTGGAGGATTGTCTGAGCCCATCAGCTGCTGCCACCTTCTGCCCAAGCATGCAGGTACGTGTGCATCCAGACTATTTTCATCGAAGGAGGCTTTCCCAAGAGTGGGTTTCAATGTGGGGGCATCCACACAGTATCAAGACAGCCTCTGTATTAATAAAATATGACTTAGATCCATGTAGGGAAAATCTATTAGCAAAGTGTCCTGACTTTTTAAACTTTGGGCTCTCTTTCTCTGTGTCATGACATATTCTCAAGCAAATAAGGCTTGGAGGGATTAACACATAAATTCTTATTTTTTCACTTGGAGAAAGAGGGAAGGTTCTGCCAAATGTTGCTCAGGGGGTCCTGTGGTGCCAGGCATTACAGGGACCCCATGGGTGCTTGTGAATCTTCATAGCTTGCAGCCTGCAGTGCTGGGCACATGTGCCAGGTATTAGTCCTATTGTCTGCTGCATGCATGTCTCTAACCATGGTATGTATGCCCTAACCCAGGGCATGTATGTTTCTCCTAATATTTACCATTCTGTATGGACACAGTAATAGACACTTTTAGACTTGTAGGGTGACTCTCCTGAGAACATCTCAACACAGACTCAGACTACAGTATTCAGGCCAGATAATTTATTCCTAACCCCAGCAGGGTCCAAATCTAGTTATTACTT
The DNA here is from genome assembly GCA_028565675.1 of Sorex palustris. Lineage (NCBI taxonomy): Eukaryota > Metazoa > Chordata > Mammalia > Eulipotyphla > Soricidae > Sorex > Sorex palustris. The sequence continues at coordinate 8,330 of JAOXYA010144619.1, read as the reverse complement.
TTTGGATCATGACAGAATTTGCCCATGACCATGCTCTTAACTTATAGTTGAAGCATTGGAGAACTTTGTCCAGGCACATTTCGATGCCAGAGTAGCTCATAGCTCACAGCTTGCCCTGGGTCCATCCAGTCCCTCATTGGGACCCTGCTTTGGGTAATATAGGAAATAAGGGCAACTGAGGCTTAAGTCCAGAGAACAGATATCCAGGAGGTAATATTATCTGGAGTTAATCAACTCCCAAGCCACAGGCTTGTCTTTTTAACTGTCTTCCTGTATCCATACAAAGAGCAATTGCTCTGAAATAGCTAACCGTGCAAAGGACAGTAAGGAGAAGAGAAGACAATATTTATAAGTCAGAGTCTGATCAGAAGACAAAGGTAATTGACAGGTTGAGGGGAAGTCAACAAATACAAGCTTCCAGTGACCACACAGGAAGGGCAAACCAATATTATCCTACAAAGCATAATAGTTTCTTGAAAGAAATATACTTTGAGGGCTGTGAGGGGTGAGAAAGAAAGACACTGGTGCGAGAGACAACATGGGCTTCCCTAGAGAAGAACAAGCAGAGATGGGTTTTGGGAGAACATTACATGTATTTTCTTTAAATTGTTTTGGCCTGGAGTTCTCTGCATACAACAACATTAATCTTGTGTTGTTACTGGGGGAAATTCTTTCACTGCTGATGGTACTTCCACTTTTTCCTTTTTATCCTTGGGTCACACTTGGCAGTCCTCTGGACTTGCTCCTGTCTCTGTGTGCAGGGCAGTCATGTTCAAGACAAGTGTCCTGTCTGCTCTACTGTCACTCCAGTGCCTCCTTTCATATTCATTTCATGGTCTTTAGATTTAGATTAATAATTGGTGAGTAATTTTATTAATATATATTTTGTATATGATATATATATGCTCCACTTTCTAGGACTATAGGGGAAAAAATCCCTATACTGAAATCTAAAAATAAAATGAAGTATGAGGCTACCTTACCAGTCCCTGCAGAGTTCTTTAAGAACTCTTCGCCATTGCTTCCATGTTTCATCCCTTCACTAGACTCTTCAGCCTGACCATCTGCCCTCTGTTCCCGACTTTCCTTGGGACACTGTCTGAGGGCCTCACATATGTTTCAAATGGGTGCTCTTATTTTCTTCTATTAACTTGACTGTAGAGGAGAAATCTAATATCATCCCAATGCTTTGATACTTTTATGGAATTTCTGTACTAGAGAAATAAGATAATCTGTTCTCAACCACATCGAGCTGAAATGTCAGTATGACATTGACTCAATCCAAGTTGTTCTTATTTCTACTTACATTTTTATAATTCATTATTAAGTGTCTTAGACTCCCTCCTCCCCTATCTCTAAACACAGTGTCTTTTATTGTTCTAATTGTAATTCTTTATCAAGCCTAAACTCAGTGGAAATGCTAATATAGGAACACATTGACATAGTGCGTATCTGTGTCACCAGCCAATAGAGCAAAAAATGGATTCTAACAAAGTGAGTGGACCTAGGATAATGGCATTAATAGGAAACTTGTGCCCATGAGAGCAACCCCATGCTCCAGTTCCTGCTTCCCTAATATTTGTTCAGTTGTGTGCACCTCTTCGGGTACCCAAATGTTCTAGGAGTTCTGAGGGCCAGAGTGCTACTACAGTGGGTAGAACAGATGCCCTGCAACCAACCAGCATGCAATCCCTGACACCCTGTATGCTTTTCTGAGCTCAACTGGAGTGATCCTGGAGCACAGCTCCAGGAGAAAACTCAAAGCACTGTCAGGTGTGACCTCAAAAACCAAACCAAACCAAACCAAAACAAAACAAATATTGTAGGATTTCTAGACCAAAGAGTGCTGGAGGATTGCCGGTGACAGATTTTTCACAGAAGAATCCCAACCCATTTCTTAGACATAAAGAGCTTTCTGAAAACGTAAGAGTACTAACAGTCCTGCCTGTGGGATCCAGCTTTTGGAGTCAGGATTGAGGTAGAGCTGTAATGAAATGCTAGAATACTGTGTAAGGATTGTTATGGTAGAGACCCAACAATAGGACTTCAGAAAGCTCTGCTGAAATAATCGAAAAGCAAAGGTTTCCTGGTGACCTCTACTCCAAATACCATTATTATGCTGTGAGGGTACTGAGATCATCATTTATTATCATAATAATATTGTTATGTTAACAGGGCTGGATTGATAGCACAGTGGGTAGGTTGTTCGCCTTGCATGCGGCTGACCTTGGTTCGATTCCTCCATCCCTCTTGGAGAGCCCGGCAAGCTACCGAGATTATCCTGCCCACAAGGCAGAGCCTGGCAAGCTCCCTGTGCCAAAACAGTATTGTTGAATATGCCAAAAACAGTAACAACAAGTCTGACAATGGAGACGTTACCAGTGCCCACTCGAGCAAATCGATGAACAACGGGAGGACAGTGCAACAGTGCTGTTATCTTAACTGAACCAGATCTTTATGTGGAACTCTGATCCTATAAGGAACCATGAGCCAGAGTTCCAGCTGGCTGAAGAATTCATAATGGATTTTCATGGACTCATGGTCTCAATAGCATCAAGGAACAGTGAATGCCTCTGCGACAAAGTTCATTTTCATGGGGTGAGTTTTTCAGATCCTCTCCAGTTCTAATCTTCACTGTAGAAATCAGCAGAGAGTTCAGAGAGGCTCATATAAGCAAGCTTCATCCCCTCTCATATTTTATTAAATGATTCTTTTGTAACATTTGGGCCTCCATATTCGGTTCTAAAGATGGACAATCACTTTTCTGTTGTTGTTTTGCTTGATTTTGTTTTCTTTTTGGAGGGACCACAACCACCTCTGCTCAAAGCCCACTGTGCTTGGTGATCCCTTCTGGTTGGCCCTCAGGGGTGCCAGAGATTAAGAGCAGGTCAGCCATATGCAAGGCAAGCACCATAACTGACACAGCATCTTCTCTTACATATTTTGTAACATTAAAACAAGAGTGAAAAGGCTGTAGAGATAATAGAGGTACAGCTTTTGCTTTGCATGAGACTGATGCAAGTCTGAACCCTGGCACCACCACATGTAATCCTCTGAGCAGGTCTGTCAACCCTCAGAGCATCAGGAAATTGCTCTTAGTTTAAGCCAGAACTCATGGGCAGGTTTTTGTTTTTAAAGATCCCTCTGATTGCAGGCTGGATAGTGGATGTAAAAGAGGCAAAGATATAAATGACCCAAGAGTAAGCAGATGATGAATTATGATTATCAAAGTACATAGCGGGGGCCTGAGCCATATTAAGTGAGTAGGGAAGGCACTTTCTTTGCTCGTGTTGGACACCCCATATGGTCCATGGAGCCCCACCAGAAATGACCCTTAGCTCAGAGCCATGAGTAACCCCTGAGCACTGCTGGGTGTGGCCCCAAAAGAAAAATAAAGTACACATTGTAGCAAGAATGGAAGGAAGTGGATGGATCAAAACTAAATTGAGGAAATCATCATATCTTATTGGTGACGCCTTCAGGGTCAGGGGAATGAGACCCATTGCAATTACTGGTTTTGGCATATCGAATACAAAACGGTCAGCTTGCTAGGCTCTGCCGGGCAAGCGGAATACTCTCAGTAGCTTGCCAGGCTCTCCAAGTGTGATAGAGGCTTTGGGGGCAGCCTCTAATCGCCCTTGTAGGTGTTCCCATGATTCAAGCCATATTTGAACCCTATCAAATATGGTGCGACAATTCTGGAAGATGAGTATTAAGTGTGTTATAATGTGTCGCGGTCTGAAAAGCGTCCTGGAGCGTGGTGGCGGCTGAGTAGTGGAGGTAGTGGAGGTAGTGGAGGTCTGTCTGTGAGGTATTTATCTGGTACCAGTAGGGGTAGGGTGGGTCTTCTGTGCGCAATCCAATCCCTGGGTCGCTGGCGGTTGGTGGAAGCAGACAGGGCAGGGTAGGGTGGGGCTCCTGGTTTTAATCCCTTTGTCACCTGTGGTTGGTGGGAGCAAGCAGAGAATCTCTGTCCCCGGGTCCATTGAGCCTGGGGTCCAAGGTCTCAGAGTTCCGCTTATCTTGTTCTCAGGGGCTTCAGTCGTAAGTGAGTCTAGGCCCAAGCGTCCGGAAAGCTTCCTGGAGTGTGTCGGCAGCTGTGTAGTGGAGGTAGTGGGGGGGGTCAAGTGATCTTATCTTAAAGACTCTCTTTATTTTTTTAACCCAAAGACTTAATGTTTTGTATACCAGACTCTGACCAAACAATTTCAACTTTAATTTTAACCAAACAATTTTAACTCATGAAATTTTGAAGGGTTTTATTCCTTTATGGTGAAGTTGGTAGGCCCCCATGAGTGGTTTATGTGTGGCAGAGAGGAGAGAGACTGTCACTTTATCCCCATCTACGCCTGCCACTCCGAGGCCTTTTGGGAAGACTAAGACTGATAAAAGTCTGCAATGAGCCTTTGCATGGAATGCGCCAGAGCCCTGGCAGCCCCACCTAGTGACCTTCACGCTACACCTGTTGCCCACTTTGTCTTCCAGGCATGGTACTTGATCCCCCGCCACCCAGTTTCTTGGGGAGCCACAGAGTCAGGTTGGAGTGAGGATTTGCCCTTTGCAGGAAATGAAAGTCAGTCCTAGGCCTTACTCAAGGTTTTGGGGTTCTTGTCTCGCCTTGCAGAAATTAATTTCAGGGGTATACGGGCAGTGAAGTAAGGAAAAGACTAAAGGTTTTAAGGAAGGGGAAGGAGAGAGAGAAAGTGAGAGAAAGAAAGTGAGAGAGAGTAACAGATTCAAGAGAGAACACGGGCTTCTCCAAATGTGGAGAGAGCCCCTACACACACACACCTCAGCTAATATTAGACATGGGAGCATGAAAGTACACACCACTAGAGGGGAGATGCGGGTTCCACAGCCACATGGGCATAAGCGGCACAAGGGCTCGGGCAGCATATGCGTGTGATTCCTTTGTTCAAGGTGGCTTTTATAGGGTTTTGTCCAAAAACCCCTGTGGGGTTTTCTATCTGGGTAAAAGCTGGTTGCTAAGGTGGTTGCCAGGGGGTAGAGCTGGGAGTGTTCTATGCTTTGAAATTCCTTTCCTGGCCTTTTGCTCCTGCCTGAGCTTCTTTCACAGGGAGTCCATCGTTTTCTGGGTCTGTTGCTGGCACCAGGTGAGGGTATTATTAGGCCTGAGTGCACAGTGCACACAGTGGGTTTTTGCAGCATTGGGCTATTGGTTTTATTACATCCCAGGAATTCCTTTGCCACGGTCCTTCCCTGTCTACTTGCCTACATCAATGGGATTTTTTTTCTCAAAATATTTTTTTCATCCCTTTATAGATGGCTCTTAGTTCTCTAACAAGGCGTCTCTGAGTATGACAGTGTGATTTTTCTAATTGCCAGGTAAATTATGTATATGCATTCAGTGTAAAGAAGCATTATTTGCTATTTTCTTTTGGCCCCACCCCCGACAGTGCTGAGCACTATTCCCATCCAGGTGCACAGAGATCATGGCTGGGGTGCTCAGAGGATCCTGCGAGTGCCAGACTGAATCAGGCTTCCCAGAGTGGTGTATTTTATCCCCTTGAGTCTCCTTCTTGACCCCAAGAGAAAACATTCTTATTCCAAATTCTACAGCATCTAGGATTTTCCCAGTTTGATTTCAGGTACTGTTCTAAGATTGAATTGCGGCCCTGTCTCTATGCAGTTAGTGTAGTATTAGTTTTATTTGTAAAAAAAAAAAAAAAAAAAAAAAACTTATTTTATTTCTTTAAAAAAACAACTTTTTTTTTTTTTTTTTTTTTTTTTTTTGCTTTTTGGGTCACACCCGGCGATGCTCAGGGATTATTCCTGCCTCATACACTCAGGAATTTATTCCTGGTCGTGCTCTGGGGCCCATATGAGATGACGGGAATCGAACCGGGGTCGGCCGCATGCAAGACAAACGCCCTACCCGCCATGCTATCACTCCAGTCCCCTCAACAAATTTTTTGACATACTGATTTTTAAAGCAGAAAACAGATTTTCCCATGGCATAGGACATAGTAACTTAATGACCAGTCTGGTTTCCCCCTTATATTGTGCTAGTGAAGCCTTTTCACTTAAGTACAAATATCTTCTTTTCACTTACGTACAAATATAAAGGACAATAAACTCATCAAAAGCCTGTGCAAAAATCTTTCCAGTAGGAAACAAGCAGGTCTGTTAGCAATTTTTATCAAACACTGACATCTGGTGGCCAAATATAATATCAAGCAATCTCTAGTACATCAACCACAAAATTAATTTTAAAGGGATTAAAGCATTTGATGTAAGATCAGAAACTGTAAGATCAATATGAAAACATAGGAAACACTCCTTGTCATAAGAGATTTGTTTGGGGATTTATTTCCAATTCCACCTTCATGGAAAGCCAAAGACAAAGTAAACAAATGGGATTACAGCAAACTTGAAAGCTGCTGCTCAGTGAGTGAATTAATAAATGTATAAAAGACACAACATTAAGTGGGAGAAAATTTTTGCAAATCTTACTTCAGAGGAAATATTAAAAATACAGATAACTCGTAAATGTCAACCATAAATAATTCAAATGAAAAAATCCAGAAAAGGGGCACAAGACGAAGAGCACCTGCCTTAAACAGAGGAAACTTGGTTCTGCCCTTATCCATGGTCCTGAGCATTTCCAGAAGTGATCCCTGAGTGTACTGCCAGGAACCCCACGCAGAGCCAGAAGTAGCCCCAAACCATCCCCCACCCCGCCCAAATTCACAGAAGGTGGAGGTACTTCTCCCAGATCACCTATGAATGATCAATAGACTCACAAAACGATGGACAATAACTCTTCTTATGAAATCAATACAAAGAAATAATAAGATACCACTTCACATCTGTGAGAAGAAGTATTATTCACAAAACAAGGAACAAGAATTGAAAAGGAGGTAAGGCGAAGGTTATCCTCTTACATGGTGGGCAGAAATGCAAATTAATGTATCCATTATGAAAGTAATATGAACGTTTTGCAATAAACTGAAAATAAAAGAGATTCCAAATGGTTCAGTTATCTCAGTTTTGTGTATTTCATTGAAAATTACCAAACCATTTAAAGAGCTGTACACCCCCACATTTATTGCAGCATTATTTGCAATAGCGAATGGCTGAACTCAAACTAAGATGTATGGGCATAAAAACATTTTTGTAGTAATGTATAAAGTAGCATTTTTAAAATAAATTTGAACATATTAAATATTTTAATGATAAAACACTAAGAACCTATCAACAGATGAATGGATAAAAATGCAACGGGGTATATATAAATATGGACACACCTATATATGTATGCATATACTTATAGTGATGCCTACTTAGATGCTTCGTTTTGCTGTAAAACTATACAAGCACACACAAAATCCTGCCATTTGCAGTAGTGTATATAGAATTAGAGGGTATTATTCTTCATGAAATAAGTCAGGCAAAGAAAGAAATAGTGTATGCTTCTGCCCATAGATGGCATAGAGGGGACACAGGTAAATTAAGAAAAAACAATAAGCAACACAAAACAAACTTTTACACTGTAATATCCATTAATGGTTACTGAAAGGAAAGGATAAAGAAAGTGGGTAAACTAGCAGAAGGTGGAAGATGCAGCTAGGATTTCAGTGTCAAGATTACTTTCGTATAAACACATATTGATATTAATAACATGCACCTCAAACATATGTGATACTGTAATGCACTGCTATTTATAATACAAAGAATTCTTTATTTATATGCAGCACAGCTGTATACAAGCTCTAAGTGCAAACCCAGACAGGGTGTAGTCTGCCTACAGAGACCTCGTATTCATCATTATTATTTTTCTATTTTTACTTATATCTGTATTTATTTCATACTGAGTTTATTTCCATGACATATGTTTTTGCTGCTTTTAGTTTTTTCTTGCAACCTCCTCTTCACATTTAGGAATAATTTCTTCTCCTTCACTACAGACGGTCTTAACCTGGCAAGGAGAAGTCAGTAGGGATGACTCCACCCATGAGCGTTCTAAGTTCCATGGCACATCTTGGGTGCTGTGTTCTCCTTGATTCACTCAGTGATCAGAGAATCTATACCTGCACTCTTACATTCAGCATTACGCTCTGCATTTTGAAGCATGTACAGTAAAAGGTTTGTTCTCATTTTGGGACACTGGTCCTATCTAGCCTCACTGTTTGGATTGGCTCATCTACCAACTTCATCACTGTAACTGCTGAAATGCCTGAGTTACTTCTGGGCATTGAGTTCCTTCCTTGAGTTTTTTTTTTATTATTATTTTTTTTAGGATGACTCGAGTGAACAACTTGTAGATGACAGACAATAGGCAGATCGGGCGATAGTTGCCAATGTCATGG
>JAOXYA010144604.1:0-10039 GCA_028565675.1 Sorex palustris | reverse complement strand
ATCCAGCCCCTTAAATTTAATTCTTAATAATATTCTAGTCATTTTGTATAGACACAGTAAAAGGTATAGGCTTTTAAAAGATATGTGCTTAAATCTAGATTAAGCTTCAATGGTCTCTTTGGAGTCATGGTAAAGAGTGGCTTTTCCAGATTTATATAAATCTCGCTATATTTCCCAGACTACAATCCTCAGGCCAGATTAGTTTTTCCTAATCTCAACTGAGTCCTTATTCAGTTACTTCTTTTTGGGTCATGTCACAGTTTGTTCCATGACTTTGCTCTTAATTTTTCATATTTCTTATGGAACTTAGGCTGTCCCTTTAGAAGCCAGGGTAGCTTATAGCTTGCCCTGGACCCATCCCTTGGTAGGACCCACTATTTGAGGGTGTTAGGAATTCAAGGTCAATCTAAGGGCAATTGAGGTTTAAGTCAAATAAATATGATGAATGCCCAGGAGTAAATATTATTCAGAGTCAATTAACTCCCATGTTACAAAAGCATAGCATTTACTGTCTTCCTTTGTCTATACAAAAAGTACATTGCCCTAAAATAAATTATGCAAAGGACACAAAGGAAAGAAAAAAGCAATATCTCACTTATATATACAAAAGCCAGAGCTATCAGAAGGTTTGACTTTACAAGTTACAGTGTCTGATTTGGAGACAACTGTGATTAACAGATAGTGGGAGAAGACAAATGCAGAGGACTGGGAGTGCCCTGACAGAATTGGTTGTGCCTTAGGACCACTGAGTGGGTGTAACTCAATTAATTGAACAGAATTTACTTAGAAATATATGAAGGGAAAGAGAGGAGAACATGATCAAGAAAGATCACAGACTTCCCCAGGGTGGAAAAAAGAAGCAACTAAAGAAATGTGTTCTAGGGAGACTGTGGGCTTGCTAGAGCAAGTCTCTTTCCATTCTTTTGAACAGCTTCTCCACCTCTGAGGCTTGCTCCTTGAGCATCCACCCATTTTGTTTTTGTTTTTGTTTTTTGGCCACATTCAGCTGTGCTCAGGGCTTGCTCCTGGCTCTGCACTCAGGGATCACTTCTGGTGGGGGTGAAGGGGTCATAAGGGGTCTCAGTGATCAAATCTGGTGAGCTGCATGCAAGGCCAGCACCCTACAGGCTATACCATCGCTCCAGATACTCATCCATACGTTTTGTATTCCAAACTCTTGTTTCTTTACTTACCTCTATGTCCAGGAGAAAGTCCGTAGATGATCATGATTGGCCCTTGTATATATCATCCACTCCTTTCTTTTACTTCGATATGTATTTGTGACTCACTTCTTCCCCACATAAACCAAGACATTATTTGCACTCAACTACCAGGATAAAAATACCCCAAACTGGGCAGACCGAGATGACTTGTCACTCCTCTGACAATCCGTATAACTCTAGCTCAGGACTTCTCACTAGAGATTGCAGAAAGAGGCTCCTTTTCTCACTCTCCTCTGTGAATATATTTGGGAGTGGGGTTATTTAGGGTACACCTTGCAGTGCTGGGGGCTATTCCTGGTCTGTGCTCAGGAGCGAATCCTGGTTGTCCCTGGGTGGCCAGAGTGGTGCTGGTGATTTGAGCTGGGATAGGCTGCAGGCAAGACAAATGTCTCATCCCTGTGCGATTTCTCCAATCCATTCCTCTTGGACTATGTTTACATTCTCCTCTTTTCTACACTATGTTCCTCTTAGCAAGTGACCCTGCATCACATGAATATAAAGAAAGCAAATAAAACTATCCATCATATGAAAAACTTACCCGTATCTTCCCACTACCAGATCCAAACACCTGGTGGCATTACCAGACAATTTTCCTCTGCTGTTCCCCTGTTTGGCAAGAGGTTGATTCTTCCTCCTTCCTTCCTCTTCTGAGTGCTCTATGTTCTATTCTCTTTTTTGGTCTGTTCTTCCTTGATTAGGGTCGCTGCCTTCCTTGTCTTTAATTAATCCCTTTCTACTGAATCCATTAAAAAACACTCCAACATTTGTAAAGATCTTCCTCCCAATGCTCCCAGGCGGAAACTTTGGAGACATCAGAACACTTATTTCACTGACACTTGGCCATCGTCATAGAACACAAAGCCTATTTTGTTAAAAAAAAAGTGTGTAAAACTCATGCAATTTATTAAAACAATACTGATGGTAAAAAAAAAACGTGTTTGGCTTCAAAAACACACAGCACTACATTCTAAACTTGCTAGCCACATCATGCACTTTGAACTGGTGTTTGGTCCTCATGACCCCATGGCTGGCTAGAGCTGTGGTTTGCCACCACTGTCCATCATCATGCGAACCTATTGTCTGTCATTTCCATAGGTTAGATCAGCACTTAGAGTCTGGCTTCTACTAAATGTATGTTGTGCTCACACCTCTGAGAAGTAGAAAACCTCTGAGCTCAATCATTGAAATTGGGGACATCTGTGACACCCATGTGTGTTATCTAACTAACAGCTTCTGCTCCAAAGATGGGTTTTGGAGCTTCATTTCCTTCTTGAACTTTATTTCCTGCAAGGGATGTAGCAGTCATGCCCTCATCTATCACTCCTTCTTTGCGGCACTTAATTCAATTTCTGCCTCTGCCCACTTTGCTCCAGGAAAACCCATCTTAATCGGTCACTTCATGCCACTAAGGCCAAAGGCACACAGCTTCTTCTCTTGCTTTTCAGAACACCCAATTCTGAAAACCTAATTTTCTCCTAACTACATAGCTTTGTTCAGACTCCTTTGCTGGTACCTCAACATCTCTGTTCAAACCCTAATATTTTAAGAGTAGTCCAGAGCCCTCTTCTGTTAATTCCTCATCCCAGCCAGTTCATGTCTTTTGGTATTCATTAGGATTCCTCCATAAGTGTCTGTACGCTAGGTCTTTCTCCGGGCTGTAAATGCAAATAACGTTGCTATTTCTAACTTGAATGGCTCAGAGGAATCTTAAATTGGCAAAGCCTAAGGAAAATTTAAACAAACAAACAAAAAAGTGATGTTAGGGACTGAATCCAGGGCTTAATGTAAGTGCTAAGCAAGTTCTCTGAGATACAGTCCCAGCCGTCACAAAGTAAACTTCTGATGTTTTCCTTCCCATCGTCTCTGGCAGAGCCAACATCCTCTTTCCTGATCCTTACATCTCATCCACTGCTCCCCATCTCCCAACAAACATTCCAACCCATAACACGTTGCTCTTGATTCTATCTTGAAATCATGTTTTGCAATGATTAGAGACTGTCCATAATCTGACCCACAAATCTAACCCACCCTCTTGTCTGTCTCTTGCTCTCCTCCAGACTAGTATTTCTGCGTTAACTCCCACCCCACTGGAATCCACTCAGGCACCATAGCCTGAAGGAGAAAACAAATAGGAACATTTCAATGAGTTTTTTAAAAATTATATCCCACCATTTTCTTCTGGTTCAGAGAGTCTCATTTGATAGATCTGCTGTGAATCTCATGTGATGGTGTTTGAGCATGTGGGCAAGTTGTGGATGGATGTATGATGAGTCTTGTAAGGAAAGTGCTTTGTTCTTGGGTCATCTGTCCTTCTGAATGTCACCAAGTAAGGTTATGTCCCTCCAGATGCTTTACCATCACCTTCCTCAAGTGACCCACGAAACCTCTGTATGTGGGAGAACGGTGTCTTTAATCTTGATCTTAAGCAAGGAACCTCACCATATTAAGAGTGGAAATGGGGCCAGTTCTGAGCAGAGCCTGACCACCTTTGGATTTCTACAGGTAGTCTCTTATATCTCCCATGAGAACCCCAGCACTCCTACAGGGACCGCCCAATCCTACAGCCTTCGGTGACCTGCAAGGAGCATGTTACACCAGTGAGGCAAAATTGCTATTCAGGCAAATTCTTGGGGTTGATGGTTGCCACGCTTTGACCTGACCTTAGCTGACAGACAGACCACTTCCTTGATGTTAGATGAGGCAAAGGTGACCAGGTCCACTAATAAAGAGTGATTAGAACAGTTGATATACCACATTCAGACAGGCACAGATGCATTCTGCCTCTCCAGGCCACACAAGGCATACCTGAGGGGCAAATGTCGTGGCACAGCAAGGAATCAAGAACCCAAGACGGAGAGAATTTCTTGTACCTAATATAACAGGGCAGAATTCCTCTCCAAACTCTGACCCGTGAGGGTGCTTGTGGCTTGAGACCATCTTGTCCCCCCACTGCTCCTCTCCCCAGCACAGCATGAAGCAGTGATGCCCTTTTCTGCAGTGGAAGGTCCTGAAGTGAGGCTGCTCTTCCTGGGGCTGGTGGTTACCCTGCATCTCCAGGAAGGACTCAGTGCCTCTGCCCTAGGAAGTGCCTCCTTGAGAGGACAGATTTATTGATTGAGGTGCCTAGTTAGGAGGCTGCTGGGAGAATAGTTAAATACGAAATAAAATCCACCAAACTTCAGCTTCTGCTTCAAGAGACGTTTCCTGATCTCTGTTCTATTCCATTCCTGGGAACAAGCAAATTATCCTTCCTGCCATAGTGTGTGCCAAGCATTCTCTTAGTTTGATGGACTGGAACAGTGGCTTGAAGAGAGGGGGAAGATCTTCCATAGTCCAGAGCTACTGAGTGGCGGACTTGGGCTTTGAACATAAATATTTGAATTCTTTCCCTCTCCCTCCCTCACTCCTCATCTCTCTCAATGATGTTGCACAAACCACTACTAGTTTCTTAATTCTTCTCTTTACCAAATCTCATCCCTTGTAATTTTTTTTTGGTGGAAATTATTTCAACTTAGAGGATAGTTTTCAATATCCCAGAAATAGTTCTTTTGAAATAAGAATCTCAGGTACTGGAGAACCCCCTATATGCCATTGGGCTATGCTAGCACGTGACAGGGACGAATGGAGTCACTATTGGTGCCTGCTCGAGCAAATCAATGATCAACAAGGTGGGAAGTGACAAGTGACAAGTGACAAGTGACTGGAGAATACTCGAAGAAAATAAGCTTGGAGAACCCAAACAGCAAAACCTCTCCTCGCTGCAATGGCTGCTGCGGTGCAAGAGGGGGGGGGGTGACTAGAACTCCCACCTTACAGTCAGTGGACTGAGACAGTCTTCATGGGGATACCCGAAACCTGAGCCCTGCCAAGTGTCCAGTGATCACAGAGATGGTGCAGAGAGGGTCCGTTGCAGACCCTCTCCCTTGACGGATCTGGGAGGAACTATGGGCTCCTGTGAGAGAGAGCCACTCTAATTAAAGGGGCATGCCAGGGCAGCCCCAGGCACCTGCATCTCAGAGGTGCCTCCTCTGCCCCCGCCTGCCCCCAGGTACCTTCTCAGGCCCTGCCCTGTGCAGAGGGGTAGGTGCTAATTGCTATGTGGTCTCTGCCACCTCTCTGGGGCCTATTGTCAGCAGCCCTTCAGGGCTAGCTGGTGGGAAACCAAGGGTTTATGTGTGTTATGCTGTTCAGGTCTCTGCCATCACCACCTCTTTTGATCCCCTGTATTGATTGGGTTTTTGACTTTCAACCCAGCCCTAGGAAAGGCCCAGGTCTTCAGGCCCTCATGAGTGTGAAGAGAAGTGCAGGACATGTAGAAATGGACACTAGCGCCTCAAATGGGCTGCTGGATCCAAGCCAACAACTGCTTCTCATGTGCTTTTCCACATGTCACTTTTTTTTATTTGTTTTGTTTTTGATCACATGAAGCAATGCTCAGGGTTTACTCTTGGCTCTGGGCTCAGGGGTCACTCGTGTAGATAGTCAGGGGTTCCAGGGATGGAAGTGGGGTTGGTGACTTATAGGGAAGGCCTTTCCTCAAGTACTATCTCTTCAGTTGCTCTTGTCTCATTCTTATGCTAATGATTTCACACCAAGGCTAGACCCCAGATCCTAGACTCCTACCATTCTCCACAAGAACTGGCTGCTTCCTCCACACTGTCCTCCTGGGCCATAGCTTCCCCACCTGCATCCAAGCAGAACTGCATTAGTGAGGGGTGGGTGGCTTTTGTTTTGTTAGGAAACCTAGCAATGTTCTGGAGGCCAAGTGAAGTTTTGTTACAGCATGCAGCAGAGCCAGTCTCCTTTCCTGAAGAAGGTGAGAGAGACCATTGTTGGCTCTGCAGGGTTAGTGTGAAGAGCTGGGAGCAGACAGGCCCTGGTTGACTCCTGCTCCCATACATGACATACCTGGTTCAGTGGGCTTGGCAAGGCCCATGGGGCACCAGAAGAGCAAAGGTGGAATCAACACCTGAACCAATGTTCTTTGAGCTTCTCCTTTCTTTGCATCCTCTATCCATGCTAGTTTTTGACTTGTCTTCTTGCACCCTCCCTGTCACCCTTACTGCCAGTCTGGACCACCGTCTTCCACTCAGGATGGACTCCTCCCAAGATCCCCGTGATCCCTGTGAGTGAGTGAGCATGCAGCAGTTACTCACAACAGGGTTCTCTTCTGAGGAACCCCTGGTTATCTTATATTTGTTGCAAAGTCCCCCTGCACCAGTCAGCTCTGCTGACGGGGGTGACTTTCCCAGAAACCCTTCAGGGTCCCTGAATGGACAGTGCTGGTGGTTTCTTCAAATGTTTCTCCTTTCTCTTATTCTTGAAAATTTGACATGGATTGGGTTTCTGTATCCATCAGTTATGGGGAGCTCTGAGCTTTTTACACATAAGAACCCTGTGGGAAGGGGACCTGGCAGAGAAGGAGAAAAGTGATGGAAATAAGCATGTCCTTGACATGGAGGTTACCTCTGGGTGGGAGAGAAGAAAACTCAGGTTTGCCCATGAGTAAGACGCGCCTTCAGCTCTGGGCTTCTGAGCAGGAGTAACCTAGCCAACGGGGGTTGCTCATGACTGTGTAATATAGCACGGGAATAAACAGGGAGTAGAATACTTTGGTCTGTGTTCAAAGTTCCCAGAAAGAATGGCATGGAGTGCAATGAGAGCAGATAGGCAGTGTGATCTCCTAAGTGTGGTCAACATAGAGAGCTGTTAGAGGTGTTGAGGATCTGAGGTTCCTTGAATTTAATTAATTAATTCATCTATCTATTTATTTGTTTGTGTTGGGGTTACACCTGGAAATGCTCTGGGGTTACACCTGGCTCTGCACTTAAAAATCACTTCTGATGGTGCTTGAAGAACCATACGGGATGATGGGGATGGAACATGGGTTGGCGTGTGCACGGCAAGTACCATACCCACTGTGCTATTGCTCAGGCCCAATTCCTAGAATTTTAATAGGGGAAGAAGTAGGAATTGAGGCCAGTGGTATGGCCCATGCTAAAGCGTGGAAGGTTGTTGGCAAGTTCAGTTCTTTGTGATGGTCTAGATGTGCTCCAAGGGTATGGTGGTTGGAACAGCTGAGTCTGAGTCTGGCTGAGTCCAGGTGGGTTCCAAAGCACTCTGTGCCCACAGATGAGTGCTTGGGGTCCCTCGAAGGGTCTTGGGATTCTCTCTTTATAATGTCTTGAGTTTTGGAAGAGTTCTTCTATTAAAGCCCGAGTCTTTGCAACTGCTCACCTCTTTGTCCTCCTTTTATTCATCTGCACGGGCTGGAGGACTCTCAGCTTTCCAGGGTTTCCTCTGACATCTGCAGGCTGGTACCCTGGAGATCCAGGTACCGTGGGTTTATATGTGGTTGTAGTGAAAGCAACAGGCAAACTGAACAAAGTACGAAATCAACAGTGGGTTCCTTAATGGACAGTGTCTCCTCAGAATCACCTTGAAAGTCAGGTTTAATGGATAATTTTCAGACTCTCCACAGGAGAAAAGAGATAGATACAGAATGATGTCTCTCATATGTGTGACTTGACTTGAAGATACACAACAAAGGTCCAAAGGCTGTTTAACGGGAGAAATGATTCACACAAATGAGTTGGTGGGGAAGGTTTGAGAGGAAGGGGCCTTGGGGTCCTTGGGAGTGGTAGGGAGCACACTGGAGATAGGTGTTGTGTTGGAATTATGCACATGAGAAACCTTTACTAATAACATTGCCAACCACAGAATCTCAATAAAAAGATTCTTGTTACCTCCCCCATTTTTTCCCACACAAAGAAAGGAGTGAAAAAATATTAAAAAACAAAATACAAACTGCATTCATTTCCAGGGATCTTCTTCCACACCCCCCTCCACCTTCAGCCCCATTAGATAGAGCCTGTGTGGTTCTTTCACAAGACTGATTCTTCTAGATACTTCCTCTTTCATTCACATTTCTCAGAATATTGGCAATAAGAAGATACAGAGAATGAATAGGAGATGTTTGTCCTAGTGGAAACACTGATACTGATCAAGGCAGGAAAATCATGACTGCTTCCGGGTCTAGGGACTATGACTCTGCTGGTCTGGCCACACACCTGGAGTAGGAAGTCATCTGGGACCAGCATGCTCTGGAGACACGACCCAGAGACCCTGATTGACTAGGCTTGCCATCTTTGCCCATCATCCTGGAAGCGTGGTGTCCTTTTCATAAGCTCTGTTTTTCCTTGACTGATCCTGCCTAAAACCCATGATACCTCCCCTCAGGACCCCATGCCACTTAGCTGAGCCTTCCTGCCCTGAGGCTGAATTCCCTTCTGGTTCCAGGAAGCTGCAAATCACCCAGAGGCTTCCAGAAGGGTCCCTGTTCTCCCAGCTCTCCGCAACGGGCATGTCAGAGAGTTGGGCAGATGCAGTAACGTGTTCCTGCCTTTGCCCCTTAATAAGCCACCATCTGAGGGACTGGAAGAGAGGGAGGCTGTTGTTACCACAGTGTCTGTTTCTCCTACTTCTCTGGCAGAGCAAAGACTAACCAGAAGGTCAAATGTCACTTTTTTTCCCCCCTGCGGAGAGTTCTAGCTCAAGGACCCATTTAGTTAATTTTTTTATTTATTCATTTATTTTTGGTTTTGGGGCCACAGCCTGTGGTTCTCAGAGCTTACTCTTGGCCCTGTGTTCAGGGGTCACTCCTGGTGGTGCTCAGGGGATCATCTGGGGTGCTGGGAATCTGCTGTATGCAAGATAAACACATTTCACCACACCAAGTGTCCATGACCCTCCACCACTGTCCCTATGTCACCTCTAGTTGACCTCATTATTTCCCCTTATACTCCCTCCACTGCTTGGTTATCTGAATTTTGTAACCCAAGGCCCAGAGTTTGTCATTGTTCCATATTGTCTATTCCTTTGTGTTGTCTGTCTACATACCACAGATGAGTGAGACCAGCTGGTATATGTTCTTCTCCCTTTGACTTATTTTGCTTCTCGTGACATCCTCCAGTTCTATACACGTGGCAGCAGATTTCATGAAGCCCTGGTTTAAAAGAGTTGTTGTTGTTGTTGTTGTTTTGGGGCCACAACCTGCAGCATTCAGGGGGGTCACTCATGTTGAATCTCAGGGAATGAATGGCATTAGGGATGAAACCCAGAGCTTCACACATGCCTGTCACATGTACTGCTGGGCTACAGTCCCGGTCCCACCATCCTGGTTTTCACATTCCCATGATTGACCTGTTGGGAAGGGGGTGACGGGCAGAAACGAGACCTGTTCACTGGAGACAGTTGGCCAGTCAACCCCTCTGGCCCTCATTTTCCTTGCTGGATGGGGAAGATAATCATACCTTTCCTGTCCACCTGGCAGGGCACTTATTTATAAAATTACATATGTGAAGGAAATGCTCTTCAGGTGTCAAGAGCTGTTATTAGGATTGGTGAGTAACCTAGATGTCTCGGAGAACATCAGGAGCGCCAGTGGCTGGGCAGGGATGCTCTGAGAATGGAGAAAGCCTTTCATCCAACTTGAGTCTGTGTGGGAGGAAAATTGTTTGAGAGAAAAACAATGGTAAACACCGACCATTTACTATCTTTTAGTTTTAAAAAATCCTACAGTGGAATATTTTGACATGATATCACTGTCACTGTATCACTGTCATCCCGTTGTTCAAGTTGGGTGCCAGTAATGTCTCTATTCCTCCCAGCCCTTAGATTTTATTTATTTATTTATTTCTACTTAAAAGTTCCTATTTGGGGCTGGAGTGATAGCACAGTGGGTAGGGCGTTTGCCTTGCACGCAGCCAACATGACCAACACAGGTTCGATTCCCAGCACCCCATATGGTCCCCTGA